>CM071581.1:2278826-2551326 GCA_036426205.1 Ascaphus truei
ATATATATATATATTCCCCATTGATTGCTATCCCTATGGGAGAAGCGCAGGGATTCACTTTCTGTTTTGCACATTTGTATGGCCATTTCCTTCACTAGCTGCATGCTCTTTACATGGAGAAGCGCAGTGATTATATTTGTTTTACATCTACAGTATTGTATCTGCCATCACAGATACCATGGGCAATTAATTCCACATTGTAACTGCCCTTACTGTAAAGAACCCTTCCCTTTGTTGCCGGGGAAATATTAAGGGATGACCCGAGTCCTTTGTACTGCCTTTGGGATGAATAGTTATTTTTAAAGCTCCTTGTATTGACTCCATATATAGTTGTGTATATAGTTATCATATCCCCTCTTAGACACCTCTTTTTTAATATAAACTAATTTAATTTAAGTAGCCCCTCCTCATAAATCAGATTTTCCATCCCCCTTTATTAATTCTGCAAGTCTCTTTTCCCCTGCAAATGTTGAGAATGTCCCTTATCTTCTCAATATCCCGTGTATACAGATCACACGCACCACACTGATTCCTTCCTCGTGCCTCATTTATCATCATCTAAGCTATAAAACCTGGCAAGTCACTATTGAGTTAAGGCTCGAGTTACATGCCACGTTAAGACACTTTATGGTACCATTTACTTTGGTAAACCTTTCAAATTATATCGCTCCTGCATTTCTGCCTTTATTGATTTTGATGTGAGTAGTTGTAGTTGCAAAGATTTTATTACCAAGCACAAAGGTCGGGCATTTCCCTTCCTAAAATATATATTCTACTAAAAAGTTATTGTACTTGTGATGTATTCATCAGAATGCAAAGCAGGCCATGTTAAGCAATGGGTTGGAACTTGGAACAGTTGGTTGTGATTACAGGAAAGATCATGTGAGCAGAGAAACAGATTTACAGTATGTGCTATGAAGCTGTCTTTTTGCTAATGATGATTTAAGCTCCATTCAGCTCAAGGGGGATGAAGTGTTTCCGAGCAAATAAAAGACAGTTTCAGAGGGGTCAAGATGCTTTTCAGTTGATATTTCAATTTCTGGTTCACACTGAAGTGGATGCCCGCATATTTCATTAAAAGCGACAGTTATTTTAACATAAAGTAACCACAAATATTTTCTTATAATGTACACAGTGCTAGCAATGAATCCATTTTGACAAATATGTCCACATTTGATTAAATTGCATGACTGAGGAAATTCACCTGTCCAAGCAATTTGATGCCTCAAAGCCTTGTGGTATGTAGATCGAGACTTTATCTTACATTATTGTCAATAATAATTGTTATTTTAATCTATGTTCTCACAGTGTATGGCATTTCTGTGCAGACCATTGTACGTTTTATTAGTTAATAGGGTGCAGGGTTACAAATGGAGATGAAAGAAATATCATGAACAATACGCAGAAATAATCCAAATGAGCCAGTCATGCAAAACAGATTTTCATGAAAAAAAATATCTCTTTGGAACGGCATGCTGTCAATTATATGTGTTTGATTAAATAACTCATTATAACAGATGGCCCTCTTAGCCCAGACATGAACCAGCCAGCAACAAGGGACACATTTGGAGTGATAGGAAATAGAGCATAATATACTAAAGGCAACATTTCTACACAAATATTTGAATTTTTACTGCTAATGACTTTCCACAACTTGAATTATTATTCAAACTGTTTATTTATTTGTTTGTTTTTTTCTGCAAAAAAAAAATCTTGTTTTTTTTTAAATGCTGAAATGATTATATTTAATTGCCATGACTTTCATCTTTGGGTCTTTTAAGTATGGGTCATCAGTTCCATAAATGGAATAACAAGCTGTGCTACATTAATTTGGGAAAATTACAATAATGAAAACATTAGAACTCTATGAAGACTGATAGACCAATAATACCCAGTTGGATAACATAAAGATGTCTGTTTCTCCTCTTTCTCTTATTTAAAGTCCGACATAGATGCATGTGCATATACTATTCCCTATGTTAAAAAGAGAGTGATCAAAAGAATTCCCAGTTGCTGCACTCAATGCGTATCAACGAAAGTATTGGACAACCACTCCCAGCTGCCTCTTCTTCCTCCATCTCACCTCAGGACTTTGCTGACTATTTCAAGGAAAAGGTGGATTCCATTCGTCAGAACATCCCCTCTGTTTCCTCCTCCCATCCTACACTGCTTCCTAACTCTCCTCCTGCCTTCCTTGGCTCTTATTCCGCTGTCACAGAGGAGGATGTATCATTACTGATATCCTCTTCTTCCTCTACCACTTCCCCTCTTGACCCCATTCCCTCCCATCTCCTAAAACATCTTGTTCCTACTATAAACCCTACGCTCACACACATATTTAACACCTAACTCTATTCTGGTACCTTTCCCTCCTCCTTCAAACATGCAACCGTTATACCATTACTCAAAAACACCTAACTTGCCCCTACCTGTCTTTCTCTAACTATCGACCTGTCTCCCTCCTGCCTTTTGCCTCCAAACTCCTTGAACGTCTTGAATTCTCTCGCTTGCTCCACTTTCTCAACACCCATTCTCTCCAAGACCCTCTACAATCTGGATTCCGCAGTGCTCACTCGACTAAAACAGCCCTCACTAAAATAACGAATGACCTCCATGCTGCCAAAGACAGAGGTCATTACACTCTGCTCATATTACTTCACCTCTCTGCAGCCTTTGACACCGTGGACCACCCTCTTGTCCTTCACATTCTCCATACTCTTGGTATTCGTAACAAAGCTCTATCCTGGATCTCATCCTACCTCTCCCATCTTACTTTCAGTGTCTCTTTTGCTAACACCTACTCCTCCATAGATCTCTCTGTGGGGGTGCAGCAGGGTTCTGTCCTGGGACCTCTTCTCTTTTCTCTGTACACACTTTCTCTAGGTGACCTAATCACATACCTTGGGTTTAAATATCACCTCTATGTTTACTACACACAAATTTACTTTTCAACCCCTGACCTTACACCTGCTGTACAGAGCAACGTTTTGGAATGTCTCTCTGCGATATCATCCTGGATGGCCCTCCGCCGACTTAAACTTAACATGACAAAAACAGAGCTCCTCATACTTCCTCACAAACCTGCCCTTAGTCCCTCCTTCCACATTACTGTTGGAAGTACCATCATTCACCCAGTAGCCCAAGCACGCTGCCTAGGTGTCACACTTGACTCCTCTCTCAAATTCTCCTCTCATATTCAAAACGTCTCTAAAACCTGTCGCTTTTCCCTCCACAATATTACAAAGATACACCCTTTCCTCTATTGCTCGACTGCTAAAACTCTGACTCAGACCCTCATTCTCTCCCGTCTTGACTACTGTAACCTCTTGCTGTCCGGCCTTCCTGCCTCTCACCTGTCTCCCTTACAATCTATCCTAAACGCTGCTGCCAGAATCACTGTACTCTTTCCTAAATCTGTCTCAGCGTCTCCCCTGCTGAAATCACTCTCCTAGCTTTCTATCAAATCGCGTATCACACATGCAATTCTCCTCCTCACTTTTAAAGATTTACACTCATTTGCCCCTCCTTACATCTCATCCCTAATTTTTCGCTATGCACCATCCCGACTCTTGCGTTCTGCTCAAGGATGTCTTCTCTCTACCCCCTTTGTATCTAAAGTCCTCTCCCGCCTTAAACCTCTCTCACTGACTGCCCCACACCTCTGGAATGCCCTTCCCCTCTATACCCTACTAGCACCCTCTCTCCTTTAAGACCCACTTGCTTAAAGAAGCATATGAGTAGCACCATAGATATTACTAGACACATGATATATAAAGCTTGGCCCCTAAAGCTTGGTCAAATGCCCTCCTACTGTCTCTGTACGTTCCTCCTACATACCAATTAGATTGTAAGCTCCTCGGAGCAGGGACTCCTCTTCCTAAATGTTACATTTATGTCTGAAACACTTATTCCCATGACCTGTTATTTATATTATTTTTTATTTATATGACTACCACATGTATTACTACTGAGAAGCGCTATGTACATTAATGGCACTATACAAATAAAGACATGCAATGCAATACAACAATGGTCCACCAGATAGTTTGTCTGTGAGTGGCAGTCAAAGTGACCATAAGGATCAGCAATGTTAAAAACAAAAATAATCAAATGTTATTACAATTAATTTATATGTACAACATAAGTAAGCAAATACAGTAGTAAAGGTGTAAAAGTTCCCGTAGAGGAGTATAAGTAGATAGGGGTATTAGTGTATATCAGAACATCTCATAGTAACATAATAGTTTGGTCCAGATGTGCATTATAGTCTCCAATAAATCTACTAGTTGAAATCCAGGATTCAGGGCCAGTAGGTTATTCGCTTGTTTCACTCCTGTTGAACTCCCTGTTCAACCCACA
Source organism: Ascaphus truei (assembly GCA_036426205.1). Taxonomy (NCBI): domain Eukaryota; kingdom Metazoa; phylum Chordata; class Amphibia; order Anura; family Ascaphidae; genus Ascaphus; species Ascaphus truei. The sequence continues at coordinate 2,283,186 of CM071581.1, forward strand.
CTGTATGCCACTTAAAAGGGCTTCTTTAAAGATGGGCTGCTCCCCATGCATAGGCTGCTCCCCCAGTGTGTCTCTAGTTGTATAGGGCCAACGATCCGCTACTCTACACTTCTAGACCTGGCAAGTACCACGTTTACACTGTCCTCTATTACCCTGACCCGGCCTGCAAGATTATCCTACACTCTAGACGCACCCCCGCGGTTGGGGGCGGTGTTCTATACCAATCCCTACCTCAGCCCCACGGCCGCGCCTTGTTTGTGGTGAGCTACGCGTTACAGTAAGAGACCTAAAGGATTGCGCAAGGGAAGCAACATGAGTCTCTAGTTGAGAGCATCTGTCCACAACTGAGGACAGGGCCTGAACCACCTCAGTGGGGTCCACGTTTGTGGGGCTGAGCATACTGTAATGCTGTGCTCACCACAAACAAGCCGGGACCCCGGTACTGAGGTGGGAATGGTTATTAATGCCATCCACAGACACGGGGGCATGTCTGGAGTGCGGATGGTCAGGCAACCGGGTCAGGATTGGAGAGAGTAGAATGGTTAGGTACTTGCCGAGGTCTGAGGTAGGACCCGGTAGAATTGTCACTGTCCGTTTTAGCCGTGGTCAGGGGTTGGAGCCAGTAGGAGCGTAGACGTCCTTAAGCCATGGTCAGGATTGGAGAGATGCGGAAGGTCAGAGGTAAGCTGGGTCGGTAAGCCAGAAGTACGGAATTCAAGGTAAAAGCCAGGTCGGTACACAGGAGGTCAATCTGAAACAAGGAGCTAGGAGGCAAGGCAGGACAAGGAACCAGGAAGTGGGAGAACAGCGCTAACTGGAACTATGCTCAGCCAAAGTGCAAGTGGCACAGCTGAGCATATTAGGTGAGTATTACCAATGAGAGTGGGGGCGGAGTGGAGGCGAGGCTTCCGCGGAGGCACTGATAGAAGGAGAGACACAGGAGACAGGTGGGCATAATTAAGAGAGTTGACACGCAGCTTGGAAGCGGTGCACATGCGTCACGTGTGCGCGCCGCATGACGTTGATGCGCGTTGCAGGCGGGGGCAGAGCCAGACTCCGCAACGTCAGAAAAGCTCCTGCGGTAGTGCGCAATGTAAGGACAGCGTGGTTACACGAGAAATCAGGTAAGGAAGGAGTGCGCCACGGGGGATGCACTCCCCGATTCCTTACACCGGCCTTCCTGCCTCTCACCTGTCTCCCTTACAATCTATCCTAAATTCTGCTTCCAGAATAACTCTACTCTTTCCTAAATCCGTCTCAGCATCTCTCCTGCTGAAATCCCTTTCCTAGATTCGTATCAAATCCCGTATCACATAGTCAATTCTCCTCCTCACTTTTAAAGCTTTACACTCTTCTGCTCCTCCTAACATCTCAGCCCTAATTTCTCGCTATACACCATCCCAACTCTTGTGTTCTGCTCAAGGATGTCTTCTCTCTACCCCCTTTGAATCTAAATCCCTCTCCTGCCGTAAACCTTTCTCACTGACTGCTCCACACCTCTGGAATGCCCTTCCCCTCAATATCCGACTCCCTCTCTATCCACCTTTAAGACCCACTTTAAAACACACCTGCTTAATGAAGCATATGAGTAGCTCTGTGGCTGATACTATACACCTCATACATAAACCTTGGGCCCTTGCGGACGCGCTTACCAGAACACCCTCCTACTGTCTCTGTATATCCTTCCTACCTAACAATTAGATTGTAAGCTCTTCGGGGCCGGGACTCCTTTTCCTAAATGTTACTTTTATGTCTGAAGCACTTCTTCCCATGATGTGTTATTTGTATTTTGTGTTATTTATATGATTGTCACGTGTATTACTGCTGTGTTGCGCTATGTGCATTAATTGCACTATATAAATAAAGTCATACATATATACATATATCTTCAGCCCTAATTTCTCGCTATACACCATCCCGACTCTTGCGTTCTGCTCAAGGATGTTTTCTCTCTACTCCATTTGTATCTAATGCCCTCTCCTGCCTTAAACCTTTCTCACTCACTGCCCCACACCTTTGGAATGCCCTTCCCCTCAATATCCAACTAGCACACTCTCTATCCACCTTTAAGACCCACCTTAAAACACACCTGCTTAACGAAGTGCATGAGTAGCTCCGTTGCTGATACATTACACCTCATACATAAACCTTGCCCCCATTCAGACGTACTTACCAGAACACCCTCCTACTATCTCTGTACATTCTTCCTACCAATTAGATTGTAAGCTCTTCAGAGCAGGGACTCCTTTTCCTAAATGTTACTTTTATGTCTGATGTACTTATTCCCATTATATGTTATCTGTATTATATGTTATTTATCTGATTGTCACGTGTATTACTGCTGTGAAGAGCTATGTACATTAATGGCGCTATATAAATACATACATACATACATACATACATATGAAATATATTTAAAGGTACAACACTCAATTACTAACTTTGATATGATGTGCTATTAATGTAAAATAAAAGAATAAACACATACTGGAAAAAACAGTATGATGATAACATAATACATAGGAATATGAATCACTTGCTAAACTAAGCTATTTACTGCATGGAAAAGAGGAATTTGTGCTCTTTTCCTTTTCCTATTTACAGCTGAAAAGTAAAAAAAAAACTTCCACTTTGTTAAAAAAACAAATAATTATGATTTTTGATTACCTTAAAATATCATGTTGCATATAATGAACATAAAGTAAATATAATGTTATTGTTTGAGTGCTGTGACTTCCTGATTATTACTATATTAACGTGTTAATTATAGTTTTTTTTGGAGAAATTGTGGTAAAAAAAAGCAAATAAAAAAAAACATAATCATAAAAAAACAAGAGATTAACAGAAAAACATATTTTTTTACCGAGATATAGTATTTGAAATAGTGTTTGTTTCCATCTGCCTAACCTAAAATCTGAGACTGTTCAGTGTCGTTTAAAGCAGCAGAGCAGCAGACACACTAAATAATCTGTGTGTGTCCCTTTATTTCAGGACACTTCTTTATTGTATTCACTGAGCAGGTGGTGGGAGGTTATTTTGACTATGTTAGAAAGCTCCTCCTATCTTTACCCCAGCAGAAGCAGCAGCCTGATATACGTCAGCATGAATTGTAAGCATTTCACTGCCGTACAATGAGGAATAGTAGGGAAAAGATATGTTAAGGCCAGGTATCAAACTAAAACCCAGACCTACCCATCCTCCCTCTACAGCTGTTTCTTTTTTTTAGTCACAACATGGGCTAAGTGTCAATGTGTACATGCGTTATCAAGCCACATATATTTGGGGAGCTTGATTCCTATTTTGAGACTGAAATAGCAATCCACTTCCCATTAAAACAGATATTTAATTTCATATTGCACTATTGCAGAACCTGACTGCAGAGAAAGAAAAAGGAAGACAGACAAGAGGCTGTGCACTGGGTAGGAGGTTTTAATGAGGAGCTGATCCTTTGGGAGCTGAAATCTAAGGCAGAATGATGGTGCTTTCTGGTCTGGATCATTTCTACATTTCCTTTGCTTCTTCCCAACACGTTTTCAATGGGCCTAACTAGTAGGAGCTCTCCAAGGTGCTGGAATGCTCACTGCTCACTGTGGTGGAAGCGAACGGATTGCAAAACCAGGAGGGAAAAAGATCCCAGTTTATTTCAGAAGGTAGGCATTCTCTTTGTTTCACAGTCCCTGATTAATCTACAGTATAACAGCATCAACAGACTAAAGCAGCCAGAGAGAGAGAAAGAGAGCAAGTCTGCCGGCAGTCACAGGGGAGGGAGTATGCCGTGATCTACAGTAGACTGCCTGAAACCTTCAGCATCTAAATAGCAATGAGCGACACATCTTTTCGCCAGGAATAAAGCCATTTCAATGGATTGCATTTTATTCCACATTTTCTACATCTTTTTGCTTCTCCAGAACATGTTCAAATGAGGCATCACAGCCAGCTAAAGGGGATTGTATTTGATGGTGCTGTAATCTTGTGTGTGGTGAAGTGGGTAAATATCAAGTGTCTCCTCTGTTGGACCACAGAACAGGGTGTTATTCATACACACCCATTATCTATGCTCTTTTATCGCTGAATCCGGATTTAAAGGGGAGATTACTGCTTTCATTTTCCACCAACATTTTGTATTTTTTTTTTGTAACTTTAAAGGCCATACAAACCTTTATTGTGAAGATTTCCAGGATACTAGTGATGCAGGATTCTTCGTTATCATCCACATACAATGCACTTTAACTGAAGAAAAACAGTCCAACTGCAAGTCTGTTTCATGGTGCTGAAATACTCCTTCACATTGCACTGAGACCAACCCTGGGAAAGGGATTTTACAGATAAAAAGTCACATTTGATTATTACACTTGGCAGAGCAACAAGAAATTATTTTTGTTGGTATGTACAATTTTTGACTCTCAGTGTGCATGTTTATGATAATATTCTTTCAGTCAACTTAAGATTTTAAGATTGAGGTATATTTATTTTTTTGCAATAAATATAGATTTGACTGTAAAAATACATTGGTAGGCTTTATTGGAAAGAATGTGTATGACTATGCCATACATCTATTATAGGATGGATGTCAGTGATGTGAATTCTAGATGTTTACAATTATTGGGTTAATTGCAACTCTAATATAGTGGATTAAGTCTCTCTCACTTACCAGATACTGTTTGTATAAATGTTTTTATCTTCTTCTGCGGAAGACAATTTACACATGGTAATCATGTATCCATTTACTTTTAGGAGACAAGTAGTTTTTGTTTTATTAAATCTATCCGTACTGTTTCATTTTTGTCAACAATGGAAGTTGCTTTGCTTCTGGACAAAATAAATTGTACATGTTGGAAACATATGTTTTATTTTTTTAGGCCAGTTTATTTATGTTTGGATCTCCATGCAGCCCATATGTCCACACTTCTAAAGAACAATACCTGTATTGTATGTAGGCTTAGGCAATCACTTAAATGATGCTTTCATAATGCAAAGGAAACCCCTGTACACTTTCAGTAGTTTTATTGTGCCAAGACATTTTATGATACCATATTTTATTCTTAAATATAATTAAGTTGCCACCTCTTACTTTAAATTGAATATTTATTTATGGTCTGTTGAGGCTTTCAATGTGTATGTATTTGGTATCATGATTTAACTATTATCTGTATGTTCTTTACCAAATGTTTACTGTATGTTTACTTTATGTAACCAGTTTAATATATGAAACTGGAATACAGACATATAACCCTTTCATCGCCAAAGCTCAGGCTATCTGGTAGCAAATGTGTTGATAAAGCAAATTCTAACAAAAATATATTTCACTAAATGGACAAAAGTGTCCCAAGAATGGAATTTTTTTTGTATTTTGATATCTACTGTTTTTCTTTTACTGATATGCAAATACAAACACATTGCAAACACAGTAGCAAAGGGAATTCAGATTGCACACATTATGGGTATTTTTATTTTGTAAAATGATATCTAGCATATCAATTAAACATTCTCCTATGCAACAGGTCGAATTGCAAATCAATTACTCATCTAGTTTGCCTGCTATTTTGTTTTTTAAATCACCCCCATTGATTTATGGCATGGGAAAAAATATATGTATTTTCAAAAGCTATGCATGTATGTATGTATTAGTAAATGACTGCATAGCAGATTTTAACCAACACTGCATGTGATGTACTCTAAAAGCTAATGCAGAAAAGTGTAAGTGTCTATATTCTTAGTAAATGCAATTTATATTGAAGGCAAGCTTAAAACAGAGAACACTTTACCCTTCCAGTTAATGCTGAGCAGCATTTTTGTTGAATGTAATGAATCACATTGGCTCAACTCATACAGTATATAAATCGTTTTGACACCCACCCAACAAATACAAAACAAAATCAGATCTGTATATTTTATAGAACAATGTATATTAGCACTATACATACACTTTGGGTGCAAAATATTTTTTTACCTGCATTTAGAATCATGTCCTAAATACAGTGCAAGTATAAATGTATTTAATTTCTTAAAGGGGAATACATGATGTAAATCTTTATTGTTTTTGACAATAAACGACCTGCATCGGTATTAAATAATTTTGACAAGTTTGCTTGTACTACTACATCTTAATGTCACTGGGTAATGAGAAAAACAACTCATTGATTTAAAGCACAAAGGGCAGAATAACATACAATTTAGTAGCTATCATTCACTTTATGGCCTTTGCATTGTGTTTGCAGGAATGCTTTATCCAGCTGTGTCAAAAGCAATGAGTTGTCCACTATGTTGTTTTGGACAGCGGTGTCAGAATATTCATTGTCTTCTCTGCAGACACATATTGTATTCTCGTTAATATAATCATGTCTTTTCATTTAGTAGTGGGCAGTGGTATATAGCAAGAGAAATAAAGAACCTACTGCACTTTGATCAGCCAGCAAATAATGATCTACTTGCAGTTGGTGAGAACCATGATAGTCTAAATAAGCTTTACTAGTGCTTCAAATGTCCTCTATTCTTCTACTGATACCGCATACATTGTAGTAGGAAAACTGACAGAATGTGATCGTTGCCTATTAATTATTTTGATTGCCCTTTGATTGTCAAATGTGTTCCTATCACACTTAAATAACATTTAGCATTCAGAACAGTCTTTGAACATCGTGATCAAAATCTCAAAGATATTGTACAGATGTAGCAAGACTTACTATATTCGTCACTGGAGCAAGCCGCTGGACTGTGATGGCCCCGGTGCCAGAGGATTATTGCAGCGCTGAGCCTATACGGAAGAATGGACCCCACCACTGCGCGACTGTAGCCACAGGCGGGGCTTTAAGCTTTTTCATCTGTGGCTCTTCAGAGAGTAAATCTCGCTACATCTGTATTTTATGAACGTATCCCAATCTGGGTCTAATACCATGAGGATAGGCTCATAGATATGGCTACAGAATGTTAGTTTCATGAGGAATATTCAAAAATATCCACTACTGCCGGAGTGGCAAACTACATTTCCCAAGGACCACCAACAGGCCAGGTAATAGGGATATTGCTGCTTCAGTGCAGGTGGCACAACCAGTGGCTCAGTCATTTTGACTAAGCCACTGATTGATCCACCTGTGCTGAAGTAGGGATATCCACAATACCCAACCTGTTGAGACTGGACCATTGAGGACTGGAGATGGCTACCCCGGCACTTCTGTATATGATCAGTATTCAATGTATAGTAATATACAGTAGTATAATGTTTTGTACTGTAGTCTGTACTAATTATGTCTCTTCCTCAACACAGAAGTATATTGTACCAACCCACTTGCCTATATTATTGTTATTCTGCTTCTATGCAGATCATTACATAGTATCTCAAGGCTGGTTTCTTTCAACCTATGTTTTTGAATTCTTAACAGACTACAAACTATCAAGGAGGCCTATCCGCTGATAATTACCAATAATGAACTTAGGCCAAAATGTAATAAACTCCATTAGGCTTATGGTAACATCACATTAAAATCCTAGCAGTATAAACAATGGACGTTAGGGAGAATGAGATGTAAATTAGATGCAAATGAGCCATTAGCGTCTGAATCCCCTACTCACAAAGTGCTGCTAATGTTAACACCAAAAAATAACATTGTGTTAAAGTATTTACATCATTCCCAAATCAGTTGTTCTACCATCCAGACACTGAAACAGAGCAGAATCAATAGACAAAGCCCTATTTCAGTGTCTGGGTGGAAGTAACACCAAGTTTACTGTAGGTATGACTTAAATAATATAATGCTATTTCCCTGCGTTATTTCACTTTCCTCTCCCCCCAAAAAGCCCTATTCCAGTGTCTGGCTGAGAGCAACACCAAGAAGTAAAGAACGATAGGAGAAAGGAAGAGGCACACAAATTGTAGTGGAATCAAATGATTTCAAATGTATTGATGCATCAGAGCTAACAATAGAAACGTTTCAGGACAAGCAGTCCCTTCCTCAGACCAAACACCTTTGGTCTGAGGAAGAGACTGCTTGTCCCCAAACGTTACTATTGTTAGCTCTGATGCATCAATACATTTGAAATCATTTGATTCCACTACAATCTGTGTGCCTCTTCCTTTCTCCTATCTTGCTATTACTTTGGATCCAGCTTTGGGACGCCAGGATCAACGGAAGTTGAGCACCAAATGTAAACTCCTTTAAAAAAAAAAAAATTCTTTAAAACAGTGGTGTGCCACCTTTAATCTCCTAAGAATTAAAGAACGTCACGTTATTTGCAGATAATGTATCACTATCTTGAACTAACATAATGTTAACACTATTCTAATGAGCTCTAGCAGGGGCATTATGTTTCCATATAATTTATTTTTAGAATATGCCATTAACCTCAGGGCAAATAATGTCCATTCCTGATTTAGGTACCGTCACGTTATTTTCCCTAATTTTACAGAGTTTAGTGAGTCTGGGCCTTGGATTCAAGTGATCATCACAATCGATGTACATACATTTTAACTTTTACTGAGAACATGATAATATAAAGATGATAAAAAGAGGCAAAGCACATTATTAGTACAATTTGCACTGAGAAAAATAAATGTAAGATACCCTACTTGTTATGGTCCATACACAAAGGTAAATCAACAATGAATAGGACCACTCACAATTTATCTGGGTGCACAATATAAATGAGGCCCATGTGTAGAAACAAGGAATAAGATAGCACTCTACTGGATTTATGCAAATTATATATAGGTTTATTGAAGTTCTTGATAAAGTGCAGAGTAGGACCAACACGTCGACCCTTCAATAAACCTACACATCATAAGTCCAGTAGAGTGCCATCTTATTCCTTGTTTCCATACATAGAAGTATACAGTACATGAAGATTGTCTTAGCCTTGTTTTCATTTCCCTATTTTCTTTGCCTGTGACATCAGTGGCTAAACACTTAAATCAGGGGCCACCAGGGAGAATATGCATGCACTAACATGTTAAGAAAGAACATGTCTCTATGCACTTTCTCTAATGAACAGCATGTGTTCCACTCCTCCTCCCTGTACTGAGGTCAGCATTCTAGCAATATAACTGGAGGGGCAGAGCTGGAGCACGGTGACAGAAACCTTCCAGACAAAAATGCATTATTTAGCATGTTCAATGGGATCAAATATGCTATCATATGTCATCAGTTTGACTTTAAATGACCAAAACTATTTACAATGGTTATTTTGGGTTGAGGTGAGCCAAGTCATGCCAACAAACCTCAAAATAGTTTGTGGGACATAGCTATGGAAATGATAGATAAAGCAGGCTGCATTGAAAAATAAGTTTGTCCATTCAGACATGACCTTGACTGATTCATGTATTTGCAAATGTTTAGCAGTTTGGGCAGAAATCGCAAAGAGAAATGTATACACATATCTGTTATCTATTTAGCAATGTGCGAATAAGGGTGGGGATTTTCTTGTTGTGTCTAGAAAGAATCTGTTTTGTCCTTGTCCACCAATTAACCAGTCCGGTGATGGAGAGAACTTTGGTGTAATATATGGCATACAGTACTTTGCATGCCTCTTTATAACTAAAGGGGTTAAATAATCCATTGTCCAGATTGTCACAGTGGTTTTGTATTCAGTCCTTGCTGTGAAAATCATGCAGAAGGTTTGTCCTTGTCACTGAGACAGTCGCCTCCCAAACAGCCTGAAAGCAGCACATGATTGTCAAGAAAATTATTCAGTTTTCCCTGCTGCCAAAACACTCATTCTGCAGAAAGCGGACACTGAAAGACTGACCTTAGACATAAGGAAGGTGTGGGCTGTAGAAATGTGACTGTCTGGAAAAGAAACTGGGTCTAGCCAATGCTCTGTGCATTTTAATCCCATTTGCACTTACATTAATTAGATATTAATTATAATATCTATTGGCGTCTACCCAGAAAATGTTAAAATCTTCAACAATGATGTAATTGGTAAACAAAGTGCATCAGGGATACTGTGCTTGAAGAAGTATGTTGAACGCCCATCTGGCAGCAAAGGGGTAAAGGCAGGGGTGGGAAACTCAGTCTTCAAGTGCCAGGCCTTCAGGATATCCCTGATATGTCTCCGCCATAATGATGGAGCCACTGATTGAGCCACCTGAACTGCAGCAGAGATATCCTGAGAATCTGACCTGTTGGTGGCCCTTGAAGACTGGAGTTGCCCACTCCTGCGCTAAAATGACAAACAGTGTGGGCTTACAGTACTTGCACATTCTTGCATAGAATCGTGATATGTAGTAGTTTGTACACTGAAGGATGTTAGAGATTGGAACAGGCTTGGCGAAATTAGAAAAACGTTCTGGAACTCTCGCTTTGCCATTCCACGGAAGAACAATTACTGTACATGCATTGCAAAGGCTACAATATGTAGTGGGCAGGCAAATATTTTGTTGACCCTATGTTTCACATCAACCTTGTTCCTTTAAATGGGGTTACTGCTTCACCACTCAACAAGGCCCTTATTCAGTTCTCTGTCAAGCTGTCTTTCCTGGACTGCAAAGGAGGTTTGCTTCATTCAAAGCCTAGAAAGACAGATTCACGGAATATTAAACCTGGCCCTAAGTTTTTTGTGTACCAAATTTGAAGTCGAAAAAAGCTGTTTCAGATAAAATGACCGATATTCCCCCATCCGAAACATTATGTACAACACAAACATACAATCATTCATTTAAATAATTTGGCCTCGCTATTAAATATTTCATGCAATTCTTGGAAGGATAACCAGTTTGAACAACTGTTCTGTGGAACAGCAGTGAACTTGTTGCTCTTAAAAAGCCTGGTCTACCATATGTTATTACAGAGTTTTTAGCTAGAACTGTTCTGCTAAGATTAAAGATGACGCGTTAAATAACCATTGCTACTGAATGATTAAATAAGTATGGCCGCTTTTACAGATAATAGTGTAAACACACAATAAAGCGACTCTGCTTTGCGAAATTTGTTACCAATTAAAAAGTCAGTGTGGCTTGTGTGTACTAGAAGTACACTATATGTTTCCTTCTATTTCTTTCAGTATTTTGTGCTATATAAGTTTATATTCTTTCACTGGTTTCTTAGAAACATGACAAAATGTGTAGACTGGAGGGCACCCTTTTTTTAGGGACTTTAGTCCTTTGTCAATGCAAACCAGCAAATTCCACTTGTCTATTTGAATATATGAATTGGAAGTTCTGTTGTGCGAACATTCAAACATTGTAATGTATGTATGTATGTATGTACAGTATATATATCTTTATTTATATAGAACCCACAGCTGTACTTAGTGCTTCAAGAGACAATACAGGGAATTATAATACAACAAGTGCAACAAATAACTAACATCAGACAATATGAAAGGAAATCCCTGTCCCAGAGAGCTTACAATCTTAGTGGTATGTTGGGAGACTTACAGAGACAGCAGCGGGTGAGGGAAAAAGTGCAGTAGATGGTAGGGCTTGGCAGGAGTGACTGTGGGACAATAGTCATGGGTCCAGGCAATTGAAATGCTTCATTTACGTGGTAAGTTTTCAGGTTGGTCATGAAGGTGGGGGAGAAGGTACTTGGCATTTACTGTGTGAGGAAGTCCCGCAGGTAAGAGAAAAGTGTTGAGAGAGAGCAGTAGAGGTGAAAGGAGTGGAAAAGAGACAGTTATGGGTAGAACACAGGAGACAAGCAAAGGGCATAGCGAGAGATCAGAGCTGTAGGGAGGAGCAGATTAGTGTAGATCCTTAAAGGTAAGGAGGAGAACCTTGTGGGTGATCCTAAATGTAATGGTAATCTAGGAGAGGGATTTAAGGAGGCGACATTGGACAAACTTTGCACAGTTACTGGACATCACAACATTTAGTGAATACGTGTATAAGACTAATGAAATAACACATCACTTAGGGGCCTATTCTATGTCAGCCAAAGTGGCAGATTGGACCCCCTAGGCTCTTTATCATTATTATGTGAAGCCACATCCCTGTGCTGGAAAATAATAGAAACCCATTTTCTTGAGCATCACACTTCTTCACCACAGAGAAACAGTTTCACAGTATATTCAATAGCGGCCTTAATGATACTGAAATACATCAAAGTGTAAACCTAAGCTGATTGACATTGTGTGTTTGCTTAACCCACAGGACAACTTGTCTGCTCTTATCATTATCCCCTGCAAGATGATGAGTTCAAACCAAGAGGAAGACACTTTGGGCACCTTTCTCCAATATATTGAAGATATGGGGCTCAAGGCCTACGACGGCTTGGTAATACAGAATGCTTCAGACATCGCTCGAGAAAACGATCGCATGAGAAACGAAACAAACCTGGCTTACTTGAAAGAAAAAAATGAGAAACGCCGCAAGCAAGTGGAAGTTATTAAACGGTAAATATGATCATTGGGTCGCGCCATTAAAAAGAGTGTTTGTACATAATGTTACACACGGCATTTGATTTCTCCTCTTCACCTTCAGATAGTCAAACTTTATTCTAACCATTTGTAGGCTATTTACCTTGGCTGATGCTTGTGCTGTTGTTGAGGCTAATCAACTTGTAAGGTCTATTTAAAAAACAACAGATATAGTCAAGTGAGTATTTTAGAAAGGAAAGGTATACAGGGATATACCAAATAAGTAAACATGGGAAGGATGTTGATCCAGGGAGAAATCTGATTGCAATATTTGGAGTTAGGAATGAATTAAATGTTTCCCCTTATGAGATACAGTATCATTAGATAATGTGTCACTGGATCAATATACTGTAAGTACGTATATAGGATAAAGTATCTGTCATCTAAATTTAGCATAGGTTGAACTTGATGGACATGTGCCTTTTTTCAACCTCATCTACTTTGTAACTATGTAACTACGCATAAATGGATAATGTGGAAGTCATTTCTAACCTAGAATAATTATTTGGAGCTGGGATAAGGTACAGTAAGTAAAGTAAGTAATCTGGTTAAAAAATGGATTCATCATTCTTCACCATTCCACACGTAATGTACATCTTGCTTTAATTTGGAATACTATCTGTTGCTGGAAGTATATTATGTGATATCTTAGGTTACCAATATGCTTTAAATACTCTAATGTATCTTGCAAAGGAAACAAGTTACGTTCTATTGCTAATAAGAAGGAGCGGCTCAGTGAGTGAAGACATGCTCCTTGTGACCTTGGGCAAGTCACTTTATCTCACTGTGCCTCAGGCACCATAAACATAGATTGTAAGCTCATCTGGGCAGGGACTGGGTGTGTAAGGCTTGGGTCCCGCTGCATCTGGCAGTGCGCGCGACTGCGTGCGTGCCACTCGCCAGCTCCTTACTTCCTCCCTTGTCGGCCCCAGTCCCTCCTCGCTGCCAGGCTCTCTTTGCACTGTGACGCGTCAGCCAGCAGGGGCTACAATAGGATTGTGATCCTGAGCGGTGACGCGTCACTTGTGTGGCAGGGAGCCAATGAGGAGGGGAGATCGCCGGCAGGGGGTGGATCCTTCCTCAACCATGCTCAGCCCTCAATGCTGGACACAGACACACAGACACACATCAGAAAATGTGCATCATGGCCGTGCCCCCCCATCATGGACCCACACACCGACCCATTTTGACCATGACCCCGCACTTAAAACGCCTCCCTACAGACCACAAATCGCGGTGAAGTGCCGTGCACGCGCTGCCAGGACGAAAGGCGGGCGCGTGCAACGGGGCCTTAGCCAAACATTCCTATGTGCTGCTTACTGCACACCTTACTGTAATTGAGACGCTTTCAGTCCCATTTGAGAGAAAAGCGCTGTATTAAATAAGGTCGTTATTATTATTTTTATTATATTAAGTGAGTGAATGGCTCTTTAATTACCTTTAATGACCTTCCCTTAGTTGCATCTTGCATTGTCATCACAAACCAAGATAATCTCTTCTGCAACTTACTGTATTACAGAATTAATTTAGCGTTAATAAGATGCTGATGAATGTCGTAATTGTGCCCCATACAGTACATAGACTAATAATACTGTGTTTGAAACATTCAATCAATTCGTGCTCAACTAGGTACCTACCTGTGCATGGCGTATAAGAAAGCTTTGGAAACCAACTGGTCAGTCTAATTAGTAAAGCCTTGCCTACAGCTATAGCAAGACACTGTCGGGGGCGCCAGAGGCAGTGTCTTCCATGGTCACGCTGCGGGGGGTCCATGCTTCCAGATCGGATACCCCCACAGCGTTAATCCAGGAACTGGTGATGCCATGGTTCCGTGACTAGTAAGTCGTGCCACATCTGTATGTCACTACAGACTATCCCTATTTGAAATACTATTATCTTCAAGATTGTTTTACATTCACAGTGGTGTTAAGTTACCCTTCGGGACATTGCTCTGGGGAGGCATGATTTCTATACTGCTGTGTTCTTTCAGCATCATTCAGGGGAAAGGGGAATGATGTCCCTGGCCTACTTTGTTTGATTAGAGGTACATTTATTCTTTGCTAGCAGCCCAAGAGAGTTATTCCAGGTGCAGCCTTCCATGTAAAAGTGGACGAATTTAAATATGATTTTCATCAACATTTAATTCCATTTAATCTATACTAATGCTGGCTTTGGTTTGTATTTATATTGAATGCTTTAGTTTACATGATGGTTCCATAAAGTAAATGAACATAAATCCAGCCAGAGTACTATGGGTAAAGTACAATAAAAAAATGCAATGTTAGCATTTCTGTTTGTAATTAACATTAATTTGAATACTTTACATGCATGCTAATGTTCTGTGATAGATATGCATATTTTTGGACCTACATATAACTGTTGAACTATGCTGGGCATTGCTGTAAACCAATAAAATGTAGAAAGCATTTTGTGCTGCTAATATCCGACATCATACAATCGGATGCACGCGATTCGTGGCCTCACACGTGGGCATTTTTTGACACGAAGCTAAGGAGGTTGTATATATGATTGTTATATTTCTAATTAGAGCCGTGCAAATGTGCCCAAATTGGCACTAGGAAAAAGTTCAAAAATTCAAAAGAGTTCATCAGAACTTTTTAACCTAAAACTTGTGGGTGAAATTATCAAGTTTAACATATTTGTTCAAACTTTGTCATTTTTGATTGAGGGAGAGAGGGGGTAGGGGGAGAGGGAGGGGAGAGAGAGTTACCTGTGGATACACTTTATGTACGTGGGAAATAAGATCTTTTGAATATCCAAAGTATATTTAAATTATTTAAATTAGGTATCACAGGTGTGTTAGCAGGTATCTCTCCACATGTTGTATACAGTTGAAAAGTCTGTACACCTCTACTTCTAATACATCTCAATCTTCAAGTACATATATATGGGTGCAGATTTTTGTATTACCCACTATCATATACAGTAAGTGCATATGGCTTAATAAAATCAATGTAAAAACATTGTTTGATTTTTAATGTCAACATTTTCTGATAAAAGTATCTAGTAAGCGTTCATATGTTTTCCAACTATTATGGTGTGTTATCTGTGCTTTTGGTGCCACTATGCCGAGCCCAGCAGTTACTGAGGCTCCGCGCTCTTCCCCACAACAATTAAACTGATTGCCAGGATGGAGTGCGTGGCCTCTTATCTTACTGAAGGGTCCCTCATCATGGAGCCGTGACGTCAAATGGCAGGAGAACGGAACGTCACGTTACGTCATGACATCACATCGTGGTGCCAGTGCCACATAGCCATAGCAACGTGATGCATGCATCACAACGTCACATGACGTCCCGTTGTCCTGCAATTTGAGGTTGCGGTGCCATGATGAGGGACCCTGCAGGAAGAGATGGCGAATGAGAAGGTAAGGGTCCCCGTACCACATGTCTGCACCGAGCCCTGCAATATTCCCAGCTGGCCCGGATCTGAGTGCATTAGATACCGTGCTACGAGCTATGAACATATAGGACCCATTCGGAGGAAGTCACTCTTATTCCCAGAACCAACAGCATCATAAACATACAGATGTAGCGAGACTTACTCTCTCCAGAGCTGAAAAAGCTTAAAGCCGCTGTTCCAGAGATATTACTGCAGTGGTCGCGCTGTGGGGGGGTCGGTCTCATACATCCAGATTGGACCCCCGCAGTGATAATCCTCCAGCTCTTGGGCAGTCACGGCCTGCAGCTTGGTCCGGTGCCGAAAACAGTAAGTCTGGCTACAGCTGTACGTTGCCCTTAACTTTTGGAGATCTGAATGATTCTAGCAAACCTTCTAAGCCAACCTCCAGTTTCAAAATGAACATATGTGAGAAGGAAACAGAACATGTGACAGCATGTTTAGAAGGATTATCTTAAAGGAGCAATCCAAGTGGGTGATTTTTAATGCAATTTTTTAAAATATAGGATTGAAGCAGAGAGTCTCCGGTGCTGAACCCCATTAATTTCAGCTCCAGAGATCCCCTTCTTACCGAGAAACTTACCTCTGAAGGGGGTGCCAGTATCTCCTGCAAGTTTAAGGCTCTGCGTCACGTGGGCCAATAGGAAGCTGTACCGGATGACGTCACGGCTTCCTATTGGCCCGCAGGGCGTGGGACTTTGAAAAGCGGCCATTACGTGATTCCTGCTAGCCAAGCAGAGCAGCTACTAGCAACCCTTATGGACGTCTGTATCTCCGGAAGCAGGAGGACCGCAGAGCTGAAATTAATGGGATTTGCCCGTGTTGGATTTCCTCTTTAAGATAGTATTCCCCAGCACTTTAATGTCCCAGTGATGACCCCGGCACTTAGGTATATAGAGGCACAAGCTCTCCATAGCGCAGTCTCTGGGACTAGAGAGGGGCACATTTATTGAGGCAAATTTGGATCCGCCTTGGGTCCACAGTTCCTTTGATCCGCAGATTTCTGCAGGTCACTCTGACAAAGGAAAATCCGGAACTGCAGATTTTTTTTTCTTTCAGCGGCAATAAAAAGTCAGTTCCCGGACAAATCTTGGACAATCCACAGATGTATTCAGAATCAGTTTGCGGATTGCTAAAAAAGGAACAAACTCGCACTCACAGTGAGAACTTTTTTATTTGATTAGCAGTCGGCAGTTGTATATATATCTCCTCAAACATCCATCCAAATAAATTAGGGAGACATGCCTGAGATGAAAAATTAGCCCACCTGAGGTACCTGACTTGGATATGCAAAGTAAATTTAAATGAGTCCCTTCCCACACTAACTATATAGAGTTGATAAGCCTAATGCAGCAATCTAATGACTAGAATGGTGTCAGACCCAACAGGACTAGAATCCACCAACACTGCTGTTCTAGGCCACAGCTCTAACAGTGTGAGCTAAACCAGCTGATATGGAGTATTATAGGCTAAAGCTGATAAATTCAGGGCATTATTGAAATCCCTACTCTCTGATTGGTTAAAATTCTGGGCATTATCCAATCAGTAATGGCCGGGAATTTTTGGCAGCTTGCCAAGTTTTTCAGCCAATCAGCTTTCAGGTTTCATTCACAAAGAGTGAAATGTGCACTTAGACAGGGGAGGTGATTGGATACAAGGCACCAGCAAGGCACTGACTCCTCCCCCACCCTGTCTGCAGAGAGCTCCACACAGGAGAGTGAGGGGCAAGGTTTGTGTCTGCTGAGTGTGTTTTGTGGGTGTAAAGGGGGCAGAAGAGTGTTTTATTAGTGTGTGTCTTCTGTTGGTGTGTGTTTTGTGGGTGTAGAGGGGGCAGCAGAGTCTTGTTGGTGTGTTTCTACTGTGTGTGTTTTGTTCTTGTAGAGGGGGGCTGCAGTGTGTGTGTCTTCAGTGTGTGTTTTGTGGGTGGAGGAGGGGTGCAGAGTGTTTTGTGTGTGTCTGCAGTGTGTGGGTTTACAGGGGGCTGCAGTGGGTGAAGAGGGGGGGGGGGGGGGGGGCTGCTGGTGTGTTTTGTGGATGTAGAGGTGGCAGAGTCTGTATTGTTGATTTGTGTGTCTCTGCTTTGTGTGTTTTGTAGGTGCAGAGGGGTGGCTGCAGTGTGTGTTTTGTGGGTGGAGGAGGGGTGCAGAGTGTTTTGTGTGTGTGTGTGTCTGCAGTGTGTGGGTTTACACGGGGGCTGCAGTGGGTGTAGAGGGGGGCTGCTGGTGTGTGTTTTATGGATGTAGAGGGGGCAGCAGTCTGTTTTGTTAGTGTGTGTGTGTCTGCAGTGTGTTTTGTGGGTGTAGAGGGGGGCTGCTGTGTGTTGTGTGTGTTTTGTGAGTGTAGAGGTTGGAGGAGGGGTGCAGTGTGTTTTGTGGGTGTAGAGGAGGGGAGCTGCACAGTGTGTAGGGGGGACTGCAGAGTGTGTGTTTGTGTATATTGGGGGGGTTGCAGAGTGTGTGTTTGTGTGTATAGAGGGGGGTGGTTGTGTGTGGGGGTGTGTGTGTGTGATTGTGTGTGTGTGGTGTGTGTGTGTTGTGTGTGTGGTGTGTGTGTGTGTGTGTGTGTGTGTGTGTGTGTGTGTGTGTGTGTGTGTGTGTGTGTGCGGTGTGTGTGTGTGTAGGGGTCGGTGTATATGTACAATTTACTTTTAATAAACTTACAGTAAAAGCATAAGAATGTAGACAATCATGCTGATAAAAATCAATATGACTACAAAAATGTATCTTTTTTTATGAAAAATGTAAAATAAGTCTACATTTAGCCTATAATAGTAATAATCCCCTCAGAACAGGGCATTACTGGCCAATAATACCCTGGCTGGGTTAAAGTCCCTCGGCTTCGCCTCGGGCCTTCAACTCTTCCAGCCAGGGCATTATTGGCCAGTTGTGCCCGGTTCTTCAGGGATTATTACTTAATTACTGTCACATGCTACTTTTGAGCGTGCTCGCTGCTCACTGCTGACACATGCAGCTAATATAGCTATTAGCGTATCTCACAGGTATCTTAAAATTCATCCGGATTGCAGTCAACGGTGAATTTGAATGAATCCGCCTGGATTTTCGAGCACGAAATCCGTGTGCAGAACAGATTTTGGCAAAATAATCCACGGAATTTCGGCAACCTCATTTTGATAGTTTCGCTCATTTCTACTTGTGACTGTACTTTATACTTTAGTTTATTGCCTGTAAGAGCTGCTTTGCATTGCATGTGCAGTGATGTTTTGAATACAGTACACAGATGTCAGTGACAGTCCCTATCTTTTAGAAGTAATAAGCTTCATTAGCACACATCCATTTAATGTAGTTGCATGAGATAGGAAGGGCAGTTATTTTACACACTTGCTGCCACACATACAGTATGGGAACCCAACGCTTTGTAATGTCATTTATTTATAACATGTTTTACCTGGAAATAAAACATTGGGAGTCACTGCTCGTTCCAAGTGTGTCCTGGGCA
Source organism: Ascaphus truei (assembly GCA_036426205.1). NCBI lineage: Eukaryota > Metazoa > Chordata > Amphibia > Anura > Ascaphidae > Ascaphus > Ascaphus truei. The sequence goes on from CM071581.1 coordinate 2,302,413, forward strand.
CAGAGTTATGTTGACAGCACATGGTTGTGATTAATGAACAGTGGTTAAAAGTTACAGTTACAGATATTTTATCGACAGTAAGAGACACTATATGTTATGGGCGTATGTAAAAGTTGCTGATAAGATTAAACTGTGAGGCAGCTGAGGTCTCCCAGGACAGTGAATGTGTTACTTAAGCTTTCTTTTAGATTAACCCTTATCACGACAACTTATGGTCCTTTTTCCATATTCTACAACATGTGTGGTCAACTCCAGTCCTCAAGGGCCACCAACAGATCAGGTGTTCAGGGTATCCCTGCTTCAGCACAGGTGGCTCAATCATTGGCCTCAGGACTGAGCCACTGATTGAGCCACCTGTGCTGAAGCAGGGTAATCCTGTGCTGAAGCAGGGTAATCCTGACTTTTGGTGGCACTTGAGGACAGGAGATGGCCACCCCCTGTTCTACACTTTGCAGCCAGACTGCTCCCCTTCCCCCTCTCTACAAAACGAGATGCTACAGTAAGTCGAAAGCCTGGTGCTTTGCTCATTACTCGTAGTAACGAGCAGATGCTGTGAAGAGTGCGGCCTTTATATTTTTTTTTGTACAGTGCTGCATGACTGCTTACGAGAAAAACAAGGCAACCAGACACCATAGGTAGGCTCACGGGGCTCCTTATACTATGAGCCAGCACTGAGAATGCTGCTTTGAAAAATGAGATATTGATTAAATAGAAAAGGAGATCTATTCACCATGCATCTGCCAAAAACTATTTGCCTAAACTGCCTCTATGGAGGGGGTGTGCTTCATCCTTCCCGATATGAAATATGCTCTTCAATGTGTATATTTATTATCTTTATACAGTACACACACTGTGTTATTTCTTGTGTTTTTGTCATTACTTGCGGCTTTTCAGACAGTGGTCATATAGTGATGTTACGTGGTTTATGAAAGCATCTCTACTTTTGCAAACAGGCAATACTCTTTTATTTGTAAATGGATGGTCCCGCTTTCTTTTTAAAGACAATGGGATTTATTTGAAACAAATTCATGTTCTTTAAGCATAAGTACTATACAGGCATACGCCGGTTTAAGGACACTCACTTTAAGTACACTCACGAGTAAGTACATATCGCCCAATAGGCAAACGGCAGCTCGCGCATGCGCCGGTCAGCATGTCCTGAACAGCAATACCAGCTCTCTACCTGTACCAGAGCTGTACGCAAGCGGGGAGACTATAGAGCCTGTTACAAATGCGTTATTTACATCAGTTATGCACGTATATAACGATTGCTGTACAGTACATGCATCGATAAGTGGAAAAAAGGTAGTGCTTCACTTTAAGTACATTTTCGCTTTACATACATGCTCCGGTCCCATTCCGTATGTTAATGCGGTGTATGCCTGTATACACTTAGTTTTGCCCCAGTGAATACCTCGTATATATTAATTTCTTCTTAAGTGCGACATCTTAAAGCAGCAGTGCAAGCTGCAGTTTTTTTATTTTTAGTATTATTATATTTCCTTTAATATGTGCATCAATACAATTCACACAATGATAGGTAATTAGCTAAGCTGCCGATCGATCCATTCTCCTGTGATCGATCGGCAAAGATTTGGCTCGGGGGTTCACTACATGACTGCAGAGGAGTATTCTGCAGTAAGTGTGACTTTGTAAATGGTTGCTATAGAAACAAAAAAACGTGTTACATTATAATACATTATAATACATTAAAAATGTAATTCAGAGTTGTTTAAAAAAATGCTACAAATATTTTCTCATAGTACAGATTTATTAAAAAAAAAAAACACACACATGTAGGATATTGCTTGGGTTGCAGCTTTAAGTTTCCACCTTGTGACCTGGAGCGTGTCTTTAGTTCTATTTTGCCTGTGTTACACTGCATTTTATATAACAGAGTACACAGGAATAAATAGATATCTGATTATTCATTAGAATTATTTTTATATACAAGGACTAAGGACTTTTACTATGTTTGACCAGCAAACGGTTACTGTATATTATTAACACTGTAATGCTAAATGTAACCCTCAAGCAACATTGTAGGTCTTATTGCCTAGTTTCTAGGTTCATTTGTATTTGCTCCCATGATAATTCTTACCATGTTTTGTGGACTTTTTCCTTATTTCCCTGGGCACTCTTTGGTTCCTACAGTGTGCAATGGCTGCATCATGCTTACATACTGTTATATATAGAGGAACTAGCTGAGAGACCCGGCGTTGCCCGGGATGTAAATGCGTAATAGGTAGTATTATTTATAAATCGTGGAACAATAGGTGAGTATTTGTTGTAAAGGTTGGATAATAATGTTGAAAAGAAAGATGGAATAAAATGTAATACGATGTTGTTTAAAAATGGTTTGTTGTAGACACACCACAGTACAATGTATATTTTGGTGACATAACAGATGTAAAAATGTGAGGCGTGTGTCCTGCTAGGGTGTGAGGCGGCGGGTGGCGCGTGGGTTGTGAGTGCTGTCTGTGAGTGGGGGTCCTGCTAGGGTGTGAGGCGGCAGGTGTCGCGTGGGTTGTGAGTGCTCTCTGTGAGTGGGGGTCCTGCTAGGGTGTGAGGCGGTGGGTCAGTGATGTCGGTGCTTAGGGGCGGGAGGCAGCAGGTGTGTGTGGCAGCAGGTAGGTGTCGAGGCGGCGGGTGAAAGGCAGAGGCGGGCGGAGTAAGGGTGGGTGAAAGGCAGAGGCGGGTGGGCGCGAGGGGGGGAAAAGGGGAGGTGGGGAGGGGCGGAGGGGAGGGGGGGGAAGGGGGGAGTGGGGGAGGGGGTTGGAGAGCAGTGCATATGTAGTGTCATAATTTATGTATGTGCATGTGTTCCCCCCCCTTCCTGGCTCGTCCGGCCCTCCGCTGGTTCGGCGCGCGCGTCGCGTCGTCTCCCTCGTTCCCCGTGACTGCCAACCCCCCTCTGTTCCCAGTGACTCGACCAAAAAACACGTGACTAGTAGGGACCGTGCAAGTGAATTCGCGGATTGAGCCCACCCCCTAAACGGTCTCGGGACTAGAGATCACAACCTACACCCGGCGCCCGCTCAGTTTCCCCCGATGTGCCGCAAGCGAGGAGGAGGTGTGATTTCAGGAGGAGCGAGGTAAGACGCCTGTGTGGGACTGAGGAAGAGGCTACGCGACCTGATTGAAAAATAGGAGATGTTACGGCAGTGCTTGTGACTTACCTGAGGGGGATGGACAGGTAGGGCGCGGGTAGGTAAACGGGAGCGGCTGAGGGTGGCTAGGAGGGCGCGCTTCCCCTCAGCGGAGCCCGGTGCAGGGCGGCGCACAGTGATGGGGTGGGGTGTGTGCTTATGATGGTGTATCTGTGACTGGTACTGTGGACTACAGTGTGTGGATGTGTGTGGTGTGTGTGTGTGTGTGTTGTGAGTGTGTGTGTGTGTGTGTGTTGTGTGTGTGTCTGTGTGGTGTGTTGTTGTGGTGTTCAGTGATCGCATGGCGTGCTGTGTGTTTTGTGTGGTGTGGGTGTGTGTCACTGTTGTATGTGTCTGTTGTGTTATCTCAGTGTGTGTTGTGTGTGTGGGTGTGTGTGTGTGTGTGGGCTGTGTGTGTGTGTTGTGGTGTGTGTGTGTGTGTGTGTGTGTGTGTTGTGTGTGTGTCTGTGTGTGTGTGTGTGTGTGTGTATCTTTGTTTGTGTGTCTCCGTCCGTGTGTGTGTGTCTGTCTGTATATGTGTGGCCTGTCGTGTGTATCTCAGTGATGTGTGTGTTGTGTGTGTGTGTGTGTGTGAGCGGTATGGTGTCTCAGTGGTGTGTGTCTTTGTGTGTCTCAGTGTCCTGCCTGGGTATCTCTGTGTGAGATGTATGTGGGTGTCGGCCAATGAAGAGGTGTGCTAGCGCGGAAGTGGGAAGGCGGGGCAGGAGGAAGGCGTAAAGGGTGGTGGAGACGGGAAAGTGGGAGGTGGAGTGATGCGTGGGGTGCGATGGTGAGGACGATCTGGCGGCGGAGAGGAGGCGGTGAAGGTGGGACAGAGGGGGGGGGAGGGGGAAGGACGTGGGGGGGGAGGGGGGGGGGGGGGAGGGGGGACAGGGGGGGGGGGGAGAGGGGCGGAGAGGGGGGGGGAGGAGAGGAAGGAGGGGTTTTAGTGGGGGGGAGGGAGTGATATGGGCCGGGGAGGATGAGGGAGGGAAAGGGGGGAAGGAGGGGTCGGGGGCAGAGGGAAAAGGGTGGAGGAGGCGGTGGAGCTACAGGGGGGAGAAAAGGGGAGGGAGGTGAGGGGGAGGGAAACGGGAGGGAGCGGAAGTTGCGTAGTGGGGGATGGGATCAAAGGGGGAGGCGGAGTGGGGGGAGGGAAAGGGGGAGAGCGGAGGCGAGCGGGGATGGTGGAAAGGGGAGATGCGGGGGGCGGGAGGGAAAGCGGCCTGGGGGAGCGGAGGGGGAGGAAAAGGGGAGCGGAGGGGGGGGAGGAAAGGGGAAGCGGAGAGGAGTGGGAGGAGAAGACGGGGTAGGAGCGCGAGGGCTGTGAGGAGCTTTGGGGGAAACGGGAGAGCGGGAGGGAAAGAGAAAGGGGAGCGGAGGGCGGGAGAAAAAGGGGAGCGGGGGAGAAAGGGGATAGTGGAGCGGGGAGGAAAGGCGGAACGTGGGGGTGGCGCGACCGGGGCGTTGGGGGGGGGAGCAAAGCCCGGCCGTGGGGGCGCGGAGATGAGCCAGTGGGGGAGTGGGGGGGGGATGGCCCGGGAGGGGGCGGGCCAAGGGAGCCAATGAGATTGCCGCTAGGGACACAGGGAGGGACACAGGGAGAAACATACAGACCCGGACACATAGGACACTTTCAGAAATATATAGTAGATAGAACACCCTAGCGCATGAAACTTTACCTATTAATTAAACCCTCAATGTTCCTTAGAAACAATTGGTACTGAGATTTCCAAGGACAATGAAAGGTGCAAATTCAAATATAAAATGTAATAAAAATTCAATAGTTTTACAAAAATTGATGACAGACACCAAACTATTGGTTTGGAAAACCTAAACCTTGTTCACGCTTGAACACAATCATCAACTAACAGCAACAAACAGTAAATAAAACAAACATATAATTATATTCTTAATAACAGAAGGACGATTAAATGCAGTTGGATGGCATGTGGAAGATTGATTCCCAAAAGAGTCCTCACTGTTTAGTGAATTATATGTTTGGCACAATGGCCCAAGTTTAAAAGTATCCAATGTGAAAGTATAATTTATTTCCACTTTGTATCTTCAGAAAGGGTTTACTTCCCTCTTCCTTGATTGCAGGGGAATAGGTATTTACATTTTTTTGTATTATTAGATCAAACCTTGTGATTGTATTTGTAAAACAATATGTTCAAACTCCGTGATAATGGATTGGTTGTTTATGTCCAGTGAATGGTATACATACGATACCTCTCTTCGGTTGAAGTAATGAAATTGTTTAATTATGTATGCTCTCTCCGTTGCTGTTTGTTATGTGTATGTACCGGCAGTTTGTTAGTGCAGTCTAACCCCAGGGCACTGCTCCACGGACCTCAGGAATCCACGGTCCACGCATCCACCCGGCGCTGCACTGGTGCCTCTTCTGGTACGTCTGCTGTAGCCTTTGTGCTGCCAATTGGAGTGCCAGTTCCTTCGGTCGATCCGTCGGGGGAACTCTCCTTCCCCACTGCTTCCTGGTCTGATGTCTGCGAAACTGCGGTCCTCACGCTCGGCTACCGCCAGAATGTTGACACTCCTGGCTCCTGTTTCCACCTGCAGGCTTCCGTAGCCTCGCACCGTGATCCGATCACCGGTCTCTCCAGTGGACTCCTCAGGAGAATAGAACCTGCTTCCCCACTGCTTGTCGGTTGTCTGCTTTGGTGCCAAAAGCTAAGGATAGCTTGAAACAGGTGCATTACAGATCCTCACAAGGTTAGGTTGTCACCCTATGAGCCTACGCGTTTCACCAAACACTTTGCTTCGTCAGAAGTCACATTGTTATCCCACGCACAGGCCAGGCACAATACAACTTACAGTATATGTAACAATTTAATTGGCTTCCTTGAACTAATGTAACCATGTTAAAAGCAAAGATTTACCTTTCCTTTCTTCCTCTGCAAATTAATTTTAACGTTTCATTTTCTAGGGGCCTCTGAATGGGAAAATGTTTGTCAATAAAGTGTTCTTTCTTTCTAAGGAGGTTATTTATTAATGTGCAATAATGCTAATTGGGGCACTATCGCATGGACCCATTGAAGTTAATAGTACCCAGACTCACATTATCGCACTTTAATTAGAGATTTGCCAATCGGTGGACAATCGATTCTCGGTAGTTTCGAGCAGAATTTCACAAAAATTGCAAATTTTTTGCCCAGGCTTTTGGAGCCAAAGGTTGCAGCGAAACAGCTGAAATTGTTCAACGTTTGCTATTAATGCAGCGAAATAGCAGTCAGACGTACAACTGTTCCAAATATTTTCAGTAAGCGGAACATGCAATGTTTATAGACTATTCAGCGTTAACTAAACTTGTTGCCCTTTTTCAATATCCAAACAAACTTTTCCACAAACTAAAAAGGGTGAAAATTAGACGAGTTTTTCTTAGGCCTGTGGAAAGAAATGTGCCCATTTTAATGAATAATCCTTGAAGAGAAGTTTACAGGCATATCCCGGTTTAAGGACACTCACATTAAGTACACTCGCGAGTAAGGACATATCGCCCAATAGGCAAATGGCAGCTCACGCATGCCCTGTCAGCACGTCCTGAACAGCAATACTGGCTCCCTACCTGTACCGAAACTGTGCGCAAGCGGGGAGACTATAGAGCCTGTTACAAAGGCGTTATTTACATCAGTTATGCACGTATATGACGATTGCAGTACAGTACTAGCATCGATAAGTGGAGTAAAGGTAGTGCTTCACTTTAAGTACATTTTTGCTTTACATACATGTTCTGGACCCATTGCGTACGTTAATGCGGGGTTTGCCTGTACAGTAACTGTTCCATTTGCTGCAGTCTCCCAACTTCAAAATTACATAAATTAGGCACATTTAAAAAAATCTAATTGATTGACATGGAATTGATATTTTGATAAGCTTAGTGCAGTTTCTTGCACTGATTTTGCCTCAGTTTGGTGACCCTTGATTATTAAACTTCTAAGGGACTTATTCAATAAGCTCAGAAATATGTGCAACAACCACCACCAAAATAATACAAAGGATTATATGGTTCTTGTTCAATACTGTTCATTGGAGATCCCTCTCCTCCTTGCTTGACATGACATCTCTCTCTTGATCATAATGGCCTATTTCCACAACTTCGTTAAACCCTGTTGATCCCAGGGAATAACAAATATTGAGGAGGTACTCTGCAGTCATTTATGTCCAGTATTTAAGGAAGATGATTAACCCGAGGATTAATTTTGCAGAATTCTCCCGGTGCATTACTTAAAGTTAAAGCACCAACATAAATCAACATATTCATTAGTATAAATACAGAGAGACAGCACCCAAGTCCCTTTATGTCAATCCAATAGTTCCACTACACTATCCGTCCACGGTTAATGTTCTTTCACTGGCATTTGCATAGGTCATTTTCCTTGCCCCTTGGAGCCTTGCTTCCATTCTTAAATAGCAAAGCACACACAGAGGTCTTCCCAGGGGATTTGCTTCTATAAACCACGTTTGTAAATGCTAATCTCCTTCTTTTTACTTCGTCCTGAACTCTATTGACCACCTGCTATCCTGATTCTAGGCTGCATTGCCCTACCCATGTGTAAGAGGGTACTGGTAGTCCCATTACTCATTGTTTTTTTTTCTTGTATAGCGCTGCGAGTAGAGATACGCTGAAATCTGTTTCCTGGATTTTCGCGGATGTTACCCCCAAAATCCGTTTCATGGTGTAAAATCTGAGAAACAGATTTGGGGGCGGTTTCAATCCGCGCGGATTCATCAAAATCCAACATCCGCGGAGTGTATTGGTAATAATAAAAAAATTGCAAAATGCAAATCGCCCTTTTTGAGATTATCCGCTGAAATCCGCAGACCAAAGGAACCAACCGATCCGCTGCGGATCCTCTGCTTCACACTCCGTGCCATCGTCACTGAGCCGATCCTTCAGTTCCATTACTTTTTCCAAACGTTCACGCCTGTTCCATGACAAGTAACTTTTTATGACCCCTTTAAAAAATATTATACACTGGTTAATAATGAAATACAAGGTATTTTGAAAAAAATGTTATCAGGATCATGCTCTCCTAAGTGCCATCGCAGTATTCAACATACTGTTCCTGTTCCTCTCCCCAAGCATGACATGTAACTTGTAGGGTTGGATGCTATTTCTCCTATCCATGTGTATATTTATGGTTGACACACTGCACATCAGCATCAAGTTAAGACATTGTGTTCAAAAAGCAGTGCATTCATACACACACTGGTAAAAAAAACCCAGTCTGTTAAAGCTGTCAGGTCAATCCTATGAAGTGTATGTAGCGGTTAAAATGTCCTTCAGTTAAATACGAGACGGCTGTAGCAAATACACAAATGAAAACCTATTTGTGCTCTATCTCAGTACCCCTTAAGTAGGATTATGCCCTAGTTCTACAAATTGCTGCACTATCAGGATTATTAAAGGCTTGTGCTGGTGCTGTCACTGCAATCATCTCATCGGTAATGCTCTTTTAAACCGGGCAGTGTGCCTTGTCCCAGAGATTTGATATGATCATCTTGGGGGCATCAGAAGGTGGCTTGTGATTAAAATATCCTTCATCAATCAATAACTGAATTTGTTACTAATTTACAGCATAATGCTTTTCCTATTTAGTTTGGTCAGGCGAACACAAGGGGAGCCAACTCCAGTCCTCAAGAGCTGCCAACAGGTCCGGTTTTCACGATATCCCTGCTTCAGCACAGGTGGCTCAATCAGTGGCTAAGTCAAAGACCTGTGCAGAAGCAGGGATATCCTGAAAACCTGGCCTGTTGACAGCTTTTGAAGACTGGCGTTGGCTACCACATGGTAAACACAATCTTTACATTAGCAGTTCACACCCTTACCCTTGAAATAATAAATACTGTATGTTGCAGTCAATAGATACATTAATCATAAGTGTACATTACACTTGGAGTTGCCAGATGACTTCTCCAAAAATTCTGACACAATGGTGAAAGGTGCGACGTGCCTCTCTCCATTCCATGCTGTTTCGTGCCTCTCTCCATCTTGCCTCTCTCCATTCCATGCTGCCTCTCTCCATTCCATGCTGTTTCCTCCTCTCCTTGGCCTGACCCCCAGGCTCGAGACACCTCAGGGTGGAGGAAGCTTCCCAGCCGTCTAGCAACAGCCCTGCTCTCACCCTGCTCAGGGAAATCCTGCGCCCCCCAAGCCAGTCAGGTCACTAAACCCAGAGAGATAATACCAGACACATGTCCAGTAATACCTCTCACTTTTTACTGGACAAAGTGTTCAAATACAGGACAGTCCGGTTCAATACTAGACACCTGGCAGCCCTAATTACACTTGCACTTTACTCAGTCATGATATCTTGCAACCCTAAATCAACCAACACTGACCAGGAGCAGCCTCTCTTACACACTGTTCTTTGTTAAAGCACAGACATATTGTTAAGCAAGGATTTGAAAATAGACATGTTATTATTATTAGAAGTATTATGCCCTGCGGAAGATCAATCACTTAGAGTGCAAACTGTTGTAGGAAAGAGGAAAGCACAGATGTACACCTACAATAGCACAACGGGGTTTACCCAAAGTCATAGCCACCTGTCACGACAGACATGTGCCACTGCAGTTTTAACAAAGGGAACGTTGTGGTTAGAGATTTGTTCTCCTGTGACTCTTTCCATTATGTAGAGTGATTTGGGGTACAGTCCAGAGCTGGATCCTTCTGTATTTATGCTGTAGATCAGTGTATCCATCCCTCCAAGGCCACCAACAGGTCAGGTTTTCAGGCTATCCCTACTTCAACACAGGTGGCCCAGTTGTTGATTGTGCCGCCTGACCTGTTGGTGACCCTTGAGGACTGGAGTTGGCCACCTCTGTAGAGCCTCAAGCTTAAGTGTAAATGACATGGCATTGCTTAATTGCAGCAGTATACCTGTATTTATTCATATCAACATTTATATAGCGTCCTTATACATTTGTTAGTACAGACACCATCTATGATTTTGGTGTCTGAGGCAAAGGGAGATAAAGTGACTTGCCCAAGGTCACGAGGATTTGAACCAGGCTCTCCTGTTTCAAACGCAGTGTCGTTGTCAAGAGTGAGTGTCTTTACTCGCTGAGCCGCTCCTTCTCCTTTGATTGTGTACTGTTATGTCGTTTGGTCAAGGGTTTTATGTTTTTGCAAGGTAAAATGTGAAGATCTGTAGGTATATCCTTGTAGACTTAATGTTTTGTACTTTGGAGGTGATTATTCCGCTAGCGTGGCTTGTGTGGCTTTAAATGTGGTTGGTTGACTGTGTTTACGGCCCATATTCTTAACGGCCATCAGTGAAATGAAAGGTAACACATTGGGATATAGAGGGTCTTCTGATAATCCCAGTATGTTTTTACCTTTCCATTTGGGTTCATGCCCTGACAGTGGAGGATGCATTGTCATTTTAGCAATGTTTGGCAACATGTACCCATAAAGGTCCCACAGGCAATAAAATTCATCCTGTTTGATTTCAGTGGCAGTAATTAGTTAATGCTACATGTGGAACCTGTATCACTTAGATCTGTGTATGTATATCAAAGAAGAATATATACTACAGGCGTGGCCAACTCCAGTCATCAAGGGTCACCAACAGGTTAGGTTTTCAAGATATCCCTCCTTCAGCACAGGTGGCTCAAACAGTGGCTCAGTATTTGCCTGATTGAGCCATCTGTGCTATAACAGGGATATCCCTAATACCTGGCCGGTTGGTGGCCCTTGGGGACTGGAGTTGACCACTCCTGATATACTACAATGCTTCCATTTTGCAAGCCTGATAGGAACATACAGCTTTCCAATTCCATTTCAGCTCCCACCATTCCTGCGTAACAGAAATCTCCCTGAAGCATCAATCTGCTGCATTATATAAATAGTACAGCTAAACTTGGATTAAAGGGAATAGATTTCTGCATTTAATAATGAATAAATGGCAAAGACAGTAACTGTACCAGAGGAAAAAATAAAGGAATTTATGCACACAAACACACATATACATGTATATAATTAAGGGATTTATTTTATCTCAAGGAGCCAGATTTTACAAATTGACATTTTTGAACAATTTTTTGTCCTACTGTATGACTGAAAAATAAAAAAAACATTTATTCATTTTCGTGCAATAGTTACTAGGCTTCTACATATTTTTCTTAGAAAAGCATTGACCTATATTTTTTCTCGTGCAACATATGCTTGGTGCTGCAAACTGAAAATCATATGGCATCTCTTCTTTTTCTACCTAAGGCCTCGTCCAGGGTTGAAGCGAGCGTGCTGGCGTGACGTCACATGAGCGGTTCGCCGTCATTGGCTGAACCGCGCACGTGACCCGGGCAAGTGCGAGAAATACAAAAATATTTGTCTCTGCAAGCATCGTGCCTCTGCACGGTCATGTGCACATGCGCACAGCATGGACCCTATAATTGACTTTTATTGTTTTGATCGTGCGCTCGCGAGCAAGCTCTTTCCGACACAGGCCTTTCAGACACACTGCAGTTTCACTCACATCTCAGCCCTAATTTCTCGCTATGCACCATCCCGACTTTTGCGTTCTACTCAAGGATATCTTCTCTCTACCCCCTTTTGTGTCTAAAGCCCTCTCCCACCTTAAAACGTTCTCACTGACTGCCCCACACCCCTGGAATGCCCTTCCCCTCAATATCCGACTAACACCTTCTCTATCCACCTTTAAGACCCAGCTTAAAACCCTTATCAAAGCTCCATGGCTGATACTATACATCTCATACATCGACGATGGCCCCTTACAGACACACTTACTGGAACACCTTCCTGCTGTCTCTGTACATTCTTTCTACTTACCAATTAGATTGTAAGCTCTTCGGGGCAGGAACGCCTTTCCGTAAATGTTACTTTTTATGCCAGAAGCACTTCTTCCCTTTATGTGTTATTTGTATTATTTGTTATTTATAAGTATGATTATGTCACGTGTATTACTGCTGTGAGGTGCTACGTACATTAATGGCGCTATATAAATAAAAATATACATACATACACACACCTAAACAATATGTTTATTGCACATCTGCAGCACTGTTTGCCATTCAGAATTTCTCTGCACGTACAGTATTCATAGCAGTCTTACGGTAGAACAACATCCACTATACTTAACACCTAATTCCACATACTCTTGAAGCAAACATGCTTTGAAGTTTCAGTCTTTACAGACACCTTGTCTTTCTAATTGAATTACAGGATGTGACAGTGCTACCATCGCGTCTCCTTCATGTATCATTCAACGTGTTACTCTACCCCACTGGTGCTGCTTCTAGGCATACACACATTTTCTTCATACAGTAGGAGGTATTTGGGGTAATTCTATATCTGCCACCATCCGTGTCATTTATGGGTGAAAATCCCCATACATTACAATGCAGACTTTTGTGCAAAACATCTCGGACGGCCACCTTGGCAGATATAGAGTAAGGCCTGTAGAGTAGGGGTGACCAACTCCAGTCCACAAGGGCTATCAACAGGTTTTCAGGATATCCCTGCTTCAGCACAGGTGGCTTCGACTGAGCCACTGATTGAGCCACCTGTGCTGAAGCAGGGATATCCCTAATATTTGGTCTGTTTTGGGCACTTGAGGACCGGAGTTGGCCACCCCTGCTCTACCCAGAATCAGCTTTTTCTTTTGTGGTAGTAATGTTAGGTTTTCCTTATGATACTCAAACAAATGTCACATCGAAGCAATACCTTATAACTTGAAGTGCAAGCTATCAGATCCTCTACCTGAAGAAGGGACCGTTGTGCCCCTGAAATCTTGGGATTCTTTGAGGGTCAGATTGTGCTTACCTTCCGTCCCAGGCAATTCCTTGATGAGCGGCCCTTCTCGTGCAACGTCGCAGCGTCATGATGTTGTGGCGTCAGGTGATGGGTCACCATGACAACGCAACGTTGCTGGAGGAGGTCTGCTCCGGAGAAGGTAAGATCCCTCTCTCACATACTTACCTAGAAGTCCTGCCGGTCCGAGGACTCCACAGCTCTATCCTCCGGTTAGGATCCTGTCGCAGGCAGGAGGAGGGAGAGTATTGAAGCCGGTCTGGGAGCTGGGTAGAGATGGGCGAATCTGCCCAAATCCATTTCTCGGATTTTCTCGCATTTTCCCCCAAAATCCATTTTGTGGGTTTAAAATCCGCAAATGGATTTGGTCGGTTTTAATCCGCACGGATTCATAAATAAAATACCACCATTGGATACAATGCGTGGATGTATTTGTAGAATTCAATCCGTCGATTTAGCGGAATCTGTGTATTGGTAATAATAGTAAAAAAAATTGCTATGCGCAAATAGCCCTTTTTGACATTAATCCACTGAAATATGTGGACCAAAGGATCCAAGGATTCAATGGTAATGAGCCAAAAGTTCATGTGGGTACATCTGTGTACAGTATGGACATAAAAAGATACTAAGATGAGCACATGAACTACAGATGCAATCCTATCATGGGTTTCAGCAAGTGAAATTTTCATCCTATAAGTTACATTTATATTTGGTATTTTATATTCTCTAGTTGAGAGGTTCCCAACGCCAGTCCTCAAGGACCACTCACAGTGCAGATTTTAAGTATACCCCTGCTTGAGAACAGGGGGCTCTGTCAAAATGATTAGGCCACCTGTGCTAATGAGAGGATAGCTGTTAGTCGTCCTTGAGGACTGGTTTGGAGAAGATTCAGAGGAATTCATCTAATTTCTTCTTATGGACTGAATGAACTAGAGTCTAGTTTATTCAGTCTGTAAGAAGAAATGAGATGAATTCCTCCGAATCTCATAATTTCTCTAGCTGCCACAATGGTCTGCAATGCAAAATGTTTTACAGTAGGTCATCTCAGCCGGGGTTAACTTACTGTAAGTGAGGTCACTGCTCTGGTTGGGCATATATGTCCAAGGTGGAGAGTGTGTTGTTTGTCATCATCGTATGCCATTACCACAAGCCAACACCCTAATAAATAATGGATATTATATGCTATAATGACAAAATTAAATAAGTATGGTCAAGAATAAAGCACTGTGAAAAATGTGAGTATGGTTGCTTTGCACAATTACATGCCTTGTATACAAAAGAACAAAACCTAATTGTCTTAATACTACATATATTAACTTGGCAACGGGTGTGTAGCCGTGCTGGTCCTTTCTTCTACATAGTAGCAAGGAGGGAGAGGGAGAAGGAGGTATGATACCCTTTGTTGGACCAACAAGTACTTGAGATGTTACAAGCTTTCCAACCTCTCGGGGGCCTTCATCAGGCACCATCCTGTACTTTGTACAGGATGGACACAGTTAACAGCTTTCACCAGGTCACTCAATCCAGGGACACTTTCTTTAGCGTGTTTCAGGGCTGCTGAGACTTATTCCCTGGGATTGAATATGATTATCCTTTTCTATTCCATCAAGGGCATATTCGCTTAAAGTACCTTCTACTCATGATATTCCCTCCGTGTTTCCTGTTATAGTGGTCAGCCCTCTTGCCATGTGGCTTAGCCGGTCGACGGGGTGACTACCCTGGATGCTTCAGCTTGAGGGGTCCCCTCGAGTTGTTCTTAATTACATAACACAAAATGCTGCTATTTATAGATTAGCCTAACCCAGGGGTGGTGAACTTTAGTCCTGAAGAGCTACCAACAGGTCAGGTTTTCAGGATATCCCTGCTTCAGCACAGGTAGCTCCGTTTTTAAGTTTGCCACTGATTGAGCCACCTGTGCTGAACCAGGGATATCCTGAAAGCCTGACCACCTGGTAGCTCTTGAGGACTGGAGTTGGCCACCCCTGGCCTAACCACTCCCTCCTAGCTAGGACATGCTAAGAGCTCCTGGGATGGGACTATCCCCTAGAAATGGAGAATTAACCCACTCCTTGTTTCAGCGTGTAGGAGGTTAAACTCCTCTGGAGAAGCTAGCAGCAGGTGCAGCAAATTAAGAAAGACAGAATTCCTAACTGAAAAGGGATTTAAAGCCGTCCAAGCTGCTGTTTTGTTATTTTATTTTTTCCCCCTTTAATACGTGTATCCATATAATCCACACAATGATAAGTAATTAGTTAAGTTACTGATCCATTCTCCTGTGATCGGCGAAGATTCGGCTTGGGGGTTCACTAAATGGCCGTCAGTGCAGCAGAAGAGGACGACAGATGCAAAGTTCTGTGGTTAAGATCATGTGACCAGGCAGTCACGAGATACAATTGATGCTCTGCTATAGAGACGGCTGGGCTCAAAAAGGGGTGTGCCAGAGCTTGTTTCAGAAGGGGATTTGACTTTGTAAATGGTTCCTATAGAAACAAAAAATTGCTTGTCACATTATTATACATAAAAAAATGTCATCTAGAGTTGATTTAAAAAAACGCTACAAGTATTTTCTTTAAGTACAGAACTGATTTATTAAAAAAACACACATGTAGGATATTGCTTGGTCTGCAGCTTTAAAAGGCAGTCAGTCAGCTGCCAGCGGAGAGAGAGACTTTCCCCAACCAGGAAGGACCCTGGTTGGTACGGTTCCCTAGGCCGGCTGGATGTAGGGCCTCTTGGGACCCACATCCAGGAAGATAATTGCCTTCAAGGAACCGGCATTCCATAGACGGCTGAGGGAGCAAAGCTGTGCTGCAGTTTCCAGAGGGATGTCCTGGACACTTTCGGGACAGAGCTCAGAGGAGATATGGACTTGATATATTTCCCATACCTGAGTGTATTGTTTAAAGCTGAAAACTGGATTAGCCAGCCAGTGGGTTAGTCAGGCATTGTGGTGTAACTAGTCTCCCAAAGGGGAGTAGGTTTTTGTTTTATGATTTTGTTTGGCTTAAATGGACAGTGTGCCTATTATTTTTTGTGAGATGGAGAATAAAACACCTATGAATAAAGCCTAACACATAGAGTTTGGACTCTAACTGACCCTACCACGAGGCCATCCTGTAACATTTGTTTTTTCAGAATATACCAGTACTGCAGTTGTGTTTTATATCTTTATTTGTTCTCAACTCTAATACGGCTTAATTCGTATACGATCTCTCTTTTTTTTTGAGAGAGAGAGAGAGATTATAACAGCATTTATCTGTAGAGGCTCCTGATTGACAGCAGTAGAATATCTGTAAGAAAAATGATGGTCTTTTTGCAATATAGGCTGCTTCAGTGAGTGTTATTTACAGTGTGAGATAGTAAATGTGTTGGAAGTAATGACTTAACGCATTTGCACTTTGCGGAATGACCTTTTTTTGAATACAGAGTTAAACAGGGTTTAGAACTATACTGCCACTGGTGAGATTTCCTCTTCAGGATAGGAAGATACCTCATACAATATATAATTTAGTGCAAGTGGCAATCATCACTGCAAAAAAAGCTACAATTCTCGTCAGTTTAATATAAACTGATTGACTTCTCTTGACACAAAAGATAAGTTTTTCAGAGTGGGTTTTTGTGCTCGATGGTGGTGCAGTAATTTGTTCACCCTGTTTGTTACATAGATCAATATCACAGCAAGAAAATGCAGTACCTAGGTATAGTACTGTACATTTTAATATTAATAATGCATTAGGCAGTTTTTTTCTCCATTCATAGTGTACACCTGTTCAGTCGTTAACTACAATACAATAGAGAAGAGAACGTCCCATGCTGGCTGACCTAATAATAAACAGAGGCACACATTGCAACAAATGAAACATACAGTATGAACTGTATGCGCAGTACAGTATAACATGTGTATTACTTATAGTAATTGGGAATTACACTTTACAGTGCATGCTTTATTCCTCTTTAAATAAGGGAAAATATAGGATAATGTTTTGGAGATGTTATATACCACAAATCATTATATTATTTGAACATACGCTCAGCCGCGATCGGCGCTTACATAAACAAAAAACCTATACTTCCCCGCTCGCTCAGCTGGCCCGCAATGTCGCCCCCCCGCGCGCACTGCTGGCCCGCAATGTTGCCCCCCCCCCCCCGCGCGCACTTGCGTAATCAGAGGACACCCGGCGCTTATGCTTGGAGTGCTCTCCAAGCATGAGCGCGCTCAGCGCCAGCGGGGACTTAGCCTAAGACAGAAATACAAAGTAGAGCTCTACTCACAAGTTGATAATGAAGTTCACCATTTAATGTCATAGCCAAGAACAGTGGAGAAACAATGTTTCGGGTCCCATATGGACCTTTCATCAGGACCAGCACTTTGATAGAAATTGTTTGGCATATCAGGGCTAACACCCTTTCATCAAAACAATTTTGGTCTTGATGAGGGAGTATTCAAGTAGAATTGAATATAACATGAATTGCTCACTTCAGAATATTATGAATGGGCACTATATATATATATGTTATGCTTCCTTTATATTGGACACAGTGATAATTCAGAGCCTTGTTGCAATGGTACATAACGTTTTCTTGAATGGTACCTGTAGGTAGTTTTTAGTAACATGACATGATATAACTTGTTATTTGACCAAGTAAAGCGTTTATAAGCATCGTTTTCTATTTCTGCCGTAAACATCATGATGAACTTTTTAACGACCAAGCTCTGGAAACAGGATTTTAATGATTCTAAAAGCCTCATATCCAAAAGCTAATAAGGTAATGTTACATCATGTTTTCTCCATTAAATGGTATAACGGCTGTTAGTAATAATGAGATGCAAAAGAGTTTATCCTTACATCGCATGTCCACTAAAGTGTTGAGATTAACAGAATAATGTTATACTAAGTCATACCGAAACTTGGCGTTACTCCCACCCAGACCCTGAAATACGGATTGTCACGAGATACCAGGACAATTTACACGGGATCGCAAATACCAAAAAGAATGAAGGCGTTAAATAAAGCAAGTTTATTTCCACCGTAGTCAACAGGCACAGCACAATACGTGATGAAAACATAAACTCCCCAAAACAGGGGTTACTGGGGTAATCCTAGCTAGTGAGGCGCTGGGCGCCGGTTCAGGAGGCTGTAGAACTGAGATCGTCACGGGATTACGAAGTCCTTGGTCTCCATCTGAAACTACGGAGGAGAGCTGCTGACTAATTAGTGCACGGAGGCTTTATGCGGGCCAATCACAGCACGGATGCTATGTGCTGGCCAATCACAGCAATGATGCTATGTGCTGGCCAACAGCACGGATGCTAAATGCGGGCCAATCACAGCACGGATGCTACATCGGCTAATCACAGAGTGAGGGCTTGTCCGTGAGGAGCCAATCAGGGTCATGGCAGGTGACAGTGCTTTAAAACAGTAAGAAATTACAACTGACCACTGGGAACTGAGTTAGTTATGGCTGGGCCTAGTTTCCTTTGTGTGCTAGCTGGCTATGTAAATCAGCATACAGAGGACTCCTTCCAATACATTACATTATATATGCATGGGGGAAACACTGCTACAGGAGCCCACAGGATCACACAAGTCAGCCATTCTAGCCTCAATAGGATGAAATACTATGTCAAAACCTTGGCATCCATCTGGACTGGTAGGTGGTATGGCTGGGCATAACCTTTAATATGCTGGCCACATTGCCCTTACCGTCACACTAATGTAGCCAGTCAGGGGGGAGTCCTTGCTTCGGGTGGTCCCATTCAGACGTAACAGACCACCAGGAGCCGTTCTAGTGGGATCTGTGGCTATCACTTTCACTGCAGCTGCAACGTATTACTTTTTACGTCGCGGCTTCAGGCAAAGTGAGAGTGGCTACATCTGTAGGGCTTGATGGGTGGTGGGGATCTCTCCACGTGTTGTATAGAGGAGTGTTTTGGGAAATCTATAAGTATATGGGCACTCCTCTTCTCCACTGCTCCCCCCCATTACTGGAAGCTAACGTAACACTGCGTTATGATAATGTGACTTTAAGCCTAATACTAATGAGATCTACAATGGCCATTGTTATTGCATATAATTAGCTTTGTGGATATGCGTTAACCTCGGGGGGAAAAATGCCCGTTATTGTTTTAGAGAAGTAGCGAGCCTAAGTGTCTTCAGTGCCACTGCCATGCATGGCACCGCATCTGTGGCGGTCACAACACTGGGAGATTATCGCTGCTGGGGGTTCCATTTGGAAGCATGGACCCCACGCAGTTCCAATGTGGCAGACACTGTCCCCAGCGCCGTGGACAATTACGCAAAAATCAGCGGTGCTGGGGATAGGCAGTCTTGATACATCTGTAGGTAACAGTCATGTTATGAGCCCTGATTTAATAGAGCTTTGTGTATCCAGCGTAAACTGCTCTAAATAGCCATTGGAGTCCTTTGCTTTTGAGTTCCTTTGCTTTTTCATAGTAGGGAGGCTTAAAGCTATTAGTTGTTTCGTGCTATTTTGTTTGTAAGTTGTTTAGGAAGCTGGCACAGTACGGTATACAGAAGAACGAAGAAGAAGCAGGCACATGGTCTTACTCAAAAGGAGGTTTAATATGCCATAAAGTCCAACTTTCGGCAGTCAAATACTGCCTTTCTCAAGGTGAAGGCAGTATTTGACTGCCGAAACGTTGGACTTTATGGCATATTAAACCTCCTTTTGAGTAAGACCGTGTGCCTGCTTCTTCTTCTTTGTGCTGGAACATTTGGGACTACAGGAGCTCCCCAGGACCAGCGCACCGGCAGCTAAGTACCCCACCTCTATTACCATTGATATTGAGTGCGTGTCTCATCCTCTATCTACAGTACGGTATACAGCAGGGGTGGGCAACTCCAGTTCTCAAGGGCCACCAACAGGTAGGTTTTCAGGATATCCCTGCTTCAGCACAAGCATCTCAATCAGTTACTGTGCTGAAGCAGGGATATCCTGAAAACCTGACCTGTTGGTGGCCCTGGAGGACTGGTGTTGCCTACCCCTGGTATACAGGGTACATTCTGTTTTACATGTGGCTTCAGAACTACAACAATTCCCTTTTTAAACATTACATCCACCTTTAAAACCCACCTCAAGACACACATGCTTAAAGAAGCATATGAATAGCACAGTAGATATTCTGAACACATGATACATAAAGCTTGGCCCCCTGCAGACGCACTTACCAGAACTCCCTCCTACTATCTCTGTACGTTCTACCTACCAATTAGACTGTAAGCTCCTCGGAGCAGGGACTCCTCTTCCTTAATGTCTAAAGCACTTATTCCCATGATCTGTTATTTATATTATCTGTTATTTATTTGATTACCACATGTATTACTGCTGTGAAGCGCTATGTACATTAATGGCGCTATATAAATAAAGACGTACAATTTCTCTATAGTTGTTATTAAGAAAAAAATTACTTTAGCATTTCCCAGAAGAAATTCGAGGCCTTTTTTTTATACTCCCAAAGCCCTTACTTAATCATCCACATTCATTTTGAGACAACAAAGGAATTTTTTACACTTACGCATACAGAATTCCCTGCTGGCTGAGTTGAATTATTAAAGTTGAAATCATAAGTGAGGAACCATTGAATTCATTGCTTTGTACAGCCATACACTAGGTTACTTTTGAGAATACCTTGGTGTATCACAGCTTTGGTTAATCCCATGTTCTAATTTAATTTCTTCAACATACTTTAATTGAATAATTAAATACAAAAAGTAAGTAGGTTAAAGCCATTTGTATTATGTGATTGGTAAAAAAAAAAAAAAAGCAAGATGCCAAAAGGCTAGTGTAATTGAATAAAACATGAATGTCTCTTGAAGTAGATAATATTGTGTGATAAAAAGTTCATGCTATATATTAACTGAATTATTGTTCCACATTCAGAAGGTGTTGCCAGAGGCACATCCTGAATGAATGCCCTTATGGAATCTGAACTCGAGGGATTTTCCTGTTTAGAACTTAGAAATAGAATGAGCAGTTCTAGCAAAGTCGAGCTCTTATCTAATTCCGTCAATGATGGCCATGTGGTTGCAGGCCTCTCTTCTCCATGTTGCTCCTATACATTTTTTTTAATATCATCCTCCGATATTAGTTTTGGTCGTCGTCTTGGTCTTTATTCCCAACCCTTGGAATCCATTCAAGCGCCATCTTTCTTGTGATATAACCAGCCCGCTGGAACCCCATACGTTCTTTCCCCTGTCTCTTTGGGTAATACCCAGCGTACTTCTCTTCGTACTTTATGGAGTTGTCTGAAGCTTCTGAATTATCTTTGAATTTACTGTCCTGTCCATAAGTAAGCACAAGCAGAATACATGTAATGCTTCGTACAGTAATTATTCCCTAATCATAGTACTACACAACGAAACACTGAATGTAGTGATATGCATCTTTGTGTCTATTTTAGCTTATTGCTCTCTGAGAATACCCTTTTAAGGACCAATATTGTGACCCACTACCAGAACCATCATACTATACCTTACAAACAAACCACTTTTGTCATGTAAATGCATGCACATTGTATTTCATATTGTTGCATACTGTCTGTAGTGCCGACGAGTATTCTAAAACAAATCTGGGGCAATCACCAACAAGACCCAGGTACATGCTGGGTTCATGCTGGGTACATGCTGCAACATTTCAGTGACATTTCTGCAGACAGACTAATGGCCCATCGGATTAACAGTGGGGGTCCCTGGCAGTCCCATTCCCCTGCTGTGTTAATCCGATGGGCCATTAGTCTCTGCAGAAATGTCACTGAAATGTTGCAGCATGTACCCAGCATGTACCTGGATCTTGTTGGTGATAGCCCCAGATTTTCCAAGTCAAGTTTAAGGCACGTTTTAGAATACTCGTCGGCGCACCTGTACATGGTTCTTTATTTGAATAGGTCTTCCCACCTGTTGCGTAGGATAACTAGTGTTAGGGCCACTTGTGTCAGGCAATAGGGCATTAATATAATAATCTCTCTCTCGAAACTGGGACACATTCATACATCTCTGACTGACACTTGTTTCATCTACAGGTTACATGTGATAGCCAGAGGATCCCAACTCCAAACCTGAAGGAGCACTAACAATTCGGGTTTAAAGGATACCCCTGCTTGAGCACAGGTTGGTCAGTCAAAATGATTGGGCACCTGTGCTAATGCAAGGACAGCCTTAAAACCTGCCCTGTTAGTGGTCCTTCAGGACTAGAGTCTGGAACCTCTGTCAGATAGACAACACTATCTAATGTTTACTGTTTTAAGCTTTTGCTGAAAGCTCGTTTTTTAACATTAAGAAATAACTTAAGAGTTCAATAACAAAAGGCTTCCACAGCATAGTAACGGCATGTGAATGTTTGACATTTTCTAGTTTACGGATTTGATTTCATGAGTGGTTTTAAAAGGTCATGTCAAATACTATATATTTTTCTTTTGGAAGACATGATTTTATATTAGGTTCCATGGCAGATATTGGGCCATGCTGTATTTACCAAGCGGTCTCGGTCCATAAAACACCTTCTGTCTCATTCTTGCACCGAATGGTATCTTTGAATAGCACCGGTTAGTAAATATAACCCATAATCTCTGAAAGGTTGGATCAGGAATAGGTGTGTACTCTATGTAAGCATGGAGGCAAATTTAGATGATGCTTCAAATACTCTACGAGCAATGGGAAGAAAGCATAAGTCTTAACCCTTTCAGTTCTGGTAGTTATTGTACCCATTGAGATGAATGAGAAAATACTGTAGCATTATTAAAATAGTCATATCATTCCACTTTCATAAAACATTTCACTTGTTGCATTCAGAGGTGGGCTGGCAGATTTCTATCCAGTGGGCAAATGTACCCGACCAGCCTAGAAACCAGGCGGCCAATGGTTCCTACACATATCCACTGTAAATATTGGCACCATAAACACAAGCACAAGCACATACCTGATACATTAACCTCATGCAAACACCCAGATCATATACACACCACATACTTTCCACATACACACGCACACACACTGACCAGCACACATAAACTGACCTATGCACACTGACCTGCAGGAACCAGCTCCATCAGGGGCAAAGAGAAGTATCCAGCTCAGAGAAGCAACCAAGGGAGATTTTGCTGCTCATATGTGTCCTCTGTGGCCGGATTTGCAATTATATCTCAGAGCAGCTCTGTTCTGGATGTTACCAACCCAAGGGGTAGATCCTCAGAAGGTCGCTCATTTCTTAACATTCCGTTACCTTCCTTCATTTATTTTTATTGTACATTAATAAAAAAGAGATATCAATTTATATTGTTGAGGTATGTATGGATAAACATTAGTGTACACCCATACTTTATACAGTCATTATTACATTATTTACCATATAATTAAATGAAAAAGTTAAGAAGTGTTAAAATGATACATTTCTCAATATTATTAAGATTTGCATTAGCTTTTGACACAATCCCCTTCTCGCCTTACGTCCGGTAATACCGCAGGGTCGATTCCGCCAGGCCTGGGGAATCCTCACCCTGCGGTTCCGTCTGCTCTACTGAAACGTCCGCACACTAAAGGGTAAGTCCCTTACTATGGGCCGGCCCTACAATACATCCACTACCGTGTAGGGGAAACTACCTGGGGCCTATGGGGAACAGGGGTGGCCTAGTCCAGGGGCTTACTAGCTCCCCGGACACTACCTTTGCCCGCTCCGTTAGGACTGACGCCATCTCCAGTCCACGGAGGAAATCCTGAATCACAGGACCTCCTCTTCCGGCAGCGCCAACCGCAAGATGGCTGCTGCCTTATACACAGTCCATATACATGCGGCTGTGCCAACCACAACATGGCCGACACAGCTCACTAAACCTTCTCACACAGCGGGACCACTGTCAGGGAGGAGGCAAGGAAGGGTACCGTGCTACATTACCAATTAATGATATTAAAGCAGCAATCTCCCCTAATTGGGGATTGTTTTTTATTAAAAAATATATATTTTTTATATTAGCCGAATCCTGCAGACGAAAACTGAAAAATTCTCAGAACTGTGATAACCGCGCAGTGGGAATGTCTCTGAAGCCGGTGATCGTGGTCAAATCCCAGTGTCAGTGCTCCTTGTGGTTTTGGGCAATTCATCTTCATGTCCCTGTATCTCAGGCACAAACATTAGATTTGTAAGCGGGGCAGGGACTTCTTTTGCTTGCAATATACGAGAGAGAGAGAGAGAGAGAGAGAGAGAGAAAATATAAATTAAATATATATATATATTATATATATATATATATTATATATATATATATATTATATATATATATATATATATATATTATATTATATATATATATATATGGGTGAATCCATCCAAATCAGTTTCCCAGATTTTCTTGCATTTTCAATCCAAAAAATGTTTGTTTCACAGGTTATAGCATCCGCAAACGGATTTGGTCGGTTTTAATCGTTATATAAATAATTATATATATATATATATATATATCTAATATATGAAAAAGAGAACAAGAAGCGCCAGCTCCATAGCATAATACTGTATAAAAATTCAAATTTATTAAAAAACAACAAGAGAGGCCGCCAGGACATGCACTCACTTCAATGTGTAAAAAACAATCATGGGAGACAATCTGTTTGGCCTTCAGGAACCAGGGAGGGAGATGTTTAGCAGAGAGTATACAGTGGAGCAATGATAAGGAGCTGATACTTATCAAGTAGAGATGACAGCCAGATCGGGAGAAGGGGGAAGGAGAGTCCTCTCCACATGGGTGGTGATGGAAACACCTTCCGTTGTGACAGCGCTATCCGTCAATGCGGCGCAGTTACCCTCTCTCCTCTCAGTAGCACCAGCAGAGAATCAGCTCCAGACCTCACGCAGTTGCTGCAGGCTCCTACACACAAGTTCCTGATCGGCCGATGATGTCAGTGTGTCATGCGCTTGCCCGTTATCTCTTAGCATACAGTGCTTACCCTGCAGCCAGGGATTCTGAGTAGTGACATGCAAATGAGCACACAGTGTCACCTGTTGCTCCTTATCCATTTGAACATGGGACCCCTATAAGCTGATGCCTGTCGCATTACACAGCTTTTTAGCACAACCTGGGTTAAAGACATGCAGAGCCAGTAACCCTACTCACAGACCTTTTGAGTCTCATCAGTGTGAGGTTGGTTGCTGGCTAAGCAACATGAAGCTGGTAGTGGGTATGACCAGGCGTTTGTTTCTACTACAGAACGTAGGAAGAAAAAACATGCAGGTGCACTCTATTGTAAATTTGTCAGTGTTCCATAATGAATCAGCTTCAGTTTCAACAGGGAACTGACATGCAAATGTGCTAAACATACAGTATACATTACTTGTAAGGTCTTTTCACAGCACAAACAAGATACACGCCACTGAGAGAGCAGAACGCTGCAATGGGTGAGTCATTTTGGTGGAAAACTGTTGGGTGGTTTCATTTGTTTTTTTAAAGAATTTTTTTTAAAGACTTTCTCACACATGTTTAGTTCTTAACACTGCATGAAAAAGTTTAGGCTAATTAGTACATAGGTACAGTAAGCTCAAAGAACAGCACGAAAAAAATACTAGAACTGACAAAAGTCTGGTAGTCTGGTAGTCTGGTAGTCTGGTAGTCTGGTAGTACGGTAGTCTGGTAGTACGGTAGTACGGTAGTACGGTAGTACGGTAGTACGGTGTATAGTTGTATGTGTATGGAGAAGGAGTGACTCAGTGAGTAAATACACTGACTGGCACTGAGCAGGTTCAATTCCCGGTGTCAGCTCCTTGTGACCTTGGGCAAGTCACTTTATCTCCCTGTGCCTCAGGCACAAAAAAAATAGATTGTAAGCTCCACGGGACAGGGACCTATGCCTACAAAAATGTCTCTGTAAAGTGCTACGTAAAAACTAGCAGCATTATACAAGAGCATGCTATTATTATTATTATTATGGGTGCTATCAGTAGTGCTGAAGAGGCATATATGTAGAATGCTTGGGATGTGCCCGGAGGTTAATATTGCAGATAAAGACTCGCAGAGTGTTAAACGTAATGAGCCTGGAGGCTCTTTGAGAACAACTGGTAGGGTTATGCACTGCAGAGGAGAAATTAATGACCTCTGAAGCCCCTTTCCATGTAGAAGTTCCTCCTCGGTCTCCCTGAAGTCACGGTGAGGAGTGTGGCGGCTCCGTGTGAAGCACCGTCTCCGTATAACCTGGCAA
The DNA here is from genome assembly GCA_036426205.1 of Ascaphus truei. Classification (NCBI taxonomy): domain Eukaryota; kingdom Metazoa; phylum Chordata; class Amphibia; order Anura; family Ascaphidae; genus Ascaphus; species Ascaphus truei. The sequence continues at coordinate 2,328,557 of CM071581.1, forward strand.
TGTGAATCCCGTAAGACAAAGCCAGCAAAGCTGCTGCACATCACTCCAATCGGAAGGCAGGATACAGTGAAACAGCGAAGGATTGGTGGGACAGCGGACCCAGGAAAAAGCATTTAACAACTCACCGGTTAAGTACAAAAATAATAAAGTACTCTGAGAAAGAGATCTTAGCGTGGAACGCGTTGGAGGAGAATGCCTTTTTTTGTCCCCATTATGGTCTTTGTTTTTCCCATGTAGTTTAATAAACTTTTTTTTTTTTTTGTACTTACCCGGTGAGTTGTTAAATGCTTTTTCCTGGGTCTGCTGTCCCACCAATCCTTTCTTACTTTTATATGTAAAGCATGTGATGAAGTATAATTCTAAATTCTTACCTAAACTGGCATTCGTTTGGTGCTCCTGTTATAAATCTGTCAAAATCCTGATTGTGTGAGTTCAGTTAGTGTAACTCTCCAGTTACAATGCATTCTTATATTACTAAGATAATATTATCTATTGTTACAGTTTGCAGCTCAAACTGCTGGGAACACTGGCAACAAATGATCACAAACAGGAAAATGTTGCAAAGATCTTGCACTGCTGGGGAAGTGTGCTAAAATTAGCCATAGAAATAAAAGGATACTCAGTATATGAAAACTCCTTACAAATGGCATTATGTGTTGAATAAAAAAAACAGCACTATTATTCAATACTACAGAACTGATTGGAAAAAAAACATTGAAGATTTCACGTTTTGCTGCTTTAAAGTATTCCAATTTACAGTTCTTGTCAGGACTGTGAGCTATTTCACACTGCAGGTCCCAGGTGATGTGTATGTTTGTTAGCTAAAGATACCGACCTTTAATCAGACCAGAGCTGTACTGTGATAATCGTTAGAAATATCTGCACTCTGTTTTTTATTCTTTTGTTTTTTTTATTTATTTCATTATTTTGTGAATAATTGAAGCGGCTCAACAAATATGAGCCCACAGCCTTTGTTTAAATGTAAATCGCCCCGAAAAACACCTGTGCCAGGCAGCGTCTGTGTAACAATCTTATCTGCGCCCTTTTTAGGGATGTCTGTGACAAGGTAAGGGATTTATGGAGGAAGTGGGAGGAGTTAGGGCTGGGTGCCATCTATATATTGGACCTGGGCTATGCATTAAGGTCAGAGGTTTTAGTCTTGCACACCTTAAATGCTATAATGTTAGCAATATAATTGCGTTTAAAGTACCGGTGCTCCGTAGTTCAGGAAAAAACCTGTCTGGTGTGTTCTCAGGATACATGTAAGTAAGTAGAGGATTCAGGGCACTTTGGATTTGCAAAAAAATAATTTATTCTCTTAGTGGCACATAAATTCATTTTTGCAAATCCGAAGTGCCCTGGATCCTCTACTTACTTACGGGCTATGTATTAAGACATTTCTGCGTTGTTGTTTTTTTCCATTGGCTTAAAGGTGGCGTAAGTTTGAATAAATGTCATGTTACAGAGAGCAAAAATGTCAGACCCCTTTCTCGTGATGCCATGATTCACTGTACTATGCTGCTGGTGATTTCAGACGTTTTCCTAGGTTTTATTGCTAGCAATCTTTCACTAGCATTACACGCTCATTCATTTTTATATGATTTATTATGGGCTTTTAGAGGACCACAAAATCTGTGTAAACCAAGCCGATTTGGTATAATGTGCTTGTAACAAAAACTGTTCCATGAGCGAAAATTGATGGCCGTGCCATCAGTAAAAATTCACACAATATTTACAGCACTTTGCTTTTTCTGTCCTGTTTGATAAATAGTCTCCAAAGGCAAGAAACAGCACTGAATACCATGGATTATAAATAGGGATTTCAGTTTTAGGTTTTAACAGAAAAACACCAAAAAAAACATCATGATTGATAATCTTGCACTTTTGGTTAAAACCGATAAACCTTTTATTTTTCTCGTTTCTTACTTTTTTTCTTTTAGATTGGATTGAAGCAGTGGGTCTCCGGAGCTGAACCCCATTAATTTCAGCTCCGAGGACCCCCTGCTTCTGGAGATACTTACCTCCGTAGAGGGTGCTAGTATTCACTCCGCCGGGCTAGCAGGGTGCACATAATAGCGGAGTTTCAAAGCTCCCACGCCCTGTGGCCAATAGGAAGCCATGGCATCATCAGGTTCAGCTTCCTATTGGCCGGCGTGATGCGGGAGCTTTAAACTTTAAAGCCCAGCTAGCTCAGCCGGAGTGGCTACTGGCACCTAATATGGAGGTACGTATCTCCAGAAGCAGGCCCCCCCAAGAGCTAAAATGAATGGGGTTCAGCTCCAGAGACCCCCTGCTTCAAACCAGTGTTAAAAAAATGAAAATAAAACGGCATGAATTGCTCCTTTAAATCCCATCTCTTGTGGCAGCAGGTCCACCGATAGGAGACAAAGGCATCATGGGGGCGTATGAAATCTAAACAAAGTGCACCTATATACACCAAATTCACATCAGTGTCAATTTTTGTCAATTTTTTCAATCCTGATAAGCAAATATTTTGAAAAAAATAAAATGAAAGCTCCCAGAAAACCAAAATAAATTTGCACCGATTTAATGCAAAAAATAAACACCGAAAAAAAAATGGAATTCCTAATTACAAACCAAAAAAAATCAGGACTTTGTAATGGTTAAAATCAGTTGTACGATGTGCTCTGATCTCAAGCATTTCAACGCTGCACATATGTTCTGCATGGATGCTGAGCAGACGTCAATTGTCAAGGATTTGTTGTAATCTACTATAAACCAGTTATTAGGGCACTGTTGACAAAATCTGCTGTAACCTCAGGAACAGCAAGGGCACTGGTATTCCTGGTGATAGCATAATACTTTCCGGAAACAGGTCACATTTCCTGTTGCTCGAAATGAATTATGAAGGAGTATATAATACAGCTGCGAAGGAAACACAAGACATGACCTGTTAGCCAGTTTTTATGGCTACATGATGAGTAAAATTTAAGGAAGATGCACACAGATCCCATTAAATATTCAAGAGTCATTGAAGGATACAAACTTTGGCAAGGATTTGAAAACTGTAAATGTCGAATATTACAGAAGGAGAACAAATACTCACAGGACAGCATCATCTTATAGCCATTTTACTATGATATTCTATTAGTATTTTTCAACCAGGGTTCTTAGGAATCCGTGAGTTCCCTGTGCATCCCTAAAGGGTTCCCTACAATTTTCAGGTCATTTGAAAATTGTACCAAATATAGAATTGAAAATGCATTTGATCTCAGATGCACTATTAGAGAGGATTGGGGTTCCTTACAATGCATATGATCTCAGACACGCTATTAGAGAGGGTTGGGGTTCCTTACAATGCATCTGATTTCAGACACGCTATTAGAGAGGGTTGGGGTTCCTTACAATGCATCTGATCTCAGACGCGCTATTAGAGAGGGATGGGGTTTCTCAACATTTCACATAGGGTTCCATGACCAAAGAAAGTTTGGAATCCACTGTTCTATGAACTCTTCTGTTGCAATAGAAATCAACAATGCAGTATGGTGTGAAAGGAGCAAGGATCTATCCATATTTTAGGGACTTTAAATGTCTGATGGTTTCTCTTGATCGTACCCTCACTTCCGAAGTACACCAGAATGATTTTGTTTCTTTGCTAAGTAGAGAAAAATAAGTATTTATTACGAACGTTCCTCTCCTTTATTTTGTGTATTCATAAAAAAAAAAATAACATAGAGAATGCTTGTAAAAATGTCACATAAAATGCGAATATTGGTGCACCATCAAAAATATTAAAACGGTAACAGTGTAAGCACTGAGTACACCTGCAGCATTATACATGAGTGAAGTAACAGTGACTCAGACCACAATTCAACTGATAAGTGAGACAAGAACGAGAGCAAAACCATCAACACGGTTAAGATGTTTTTGATCAATTACACAAAGGCTGCCCACTTATTGAAGGTCACTGGGGCACCAAGGTCAACTCTGTATTTTTCTTATGCTCCAAAAAATCCTATCCACAAAAATAAAATGGGAGAATCCTGAACTTGTAGGGAGTGACTCTCTCTTTGGCTACCAGTGCAGGCTAAAGGACAGCAGCCTTATGCACCATACATTTATTCATTGGGTTATTAAGGCAGGGAAACTGCCATTCTTTTTCTCTCTCATTGTTTTTAACCACTTCTCTCTTTGCCTCTATTCTGTATCTCCCAGTATATATGCCTCCTATTACTCTGAGACCCCATTACAAATCTCCTGAACCCACAATTTGGGAAACACTGCCTGTAAGAGATGTGTGCAGAGGTACGCAATGGAGACCGTTTTTAAGGTGAAATTAAAATAAGGCTTTATTGCCTGTTCCTTTAAACAATACAGCAAACAACAAGTATACATTAAACAATAAACACCTAGCCCTTTGTAAGGGCTAAGTTTCTTCCCCATTCCCTCTCTGCAAGGCTGGGGGGGGGTGAATCCCCTTACGCACATATCACCCCAAAGTCTCAGTGGTACCCTAACGCAGGGGGACGCAGGTTCAGGTCAGTGGTGTCCGGGTAGTTGTCTGCTTGAGGGTCCAGGCATAGAGGTCTGGTCCCCTTTTGTCTTGCTTCCAGAACAAAGCCCTCCTTTTCCTTATATTAGCTTGTTTGTGAGCTAAGGAAATCTCTTTCCTGTGTCTCAGACCAGGCTTTTTCTAAAGTCCTTATCAGCCAGGTGGAGTCTGGTTGATTGTCTGTGTGCAATTAACCAACACACTGCTGGATTTAGAGGCAGTTTCTCTCCAACAGTGATAAGTCCCTGTTACACTGCCCTATAATAAGTTTACACATGAACTGCTCTACTTATTTTATGCTTGAAAGGACAATAGGAGGTATTTATATACACAGAAGGAAACACACTGCATGACAGATTTGCTCCCCACTAATCTCAGCTCAGTGAGATGCTACAGTGATGTATTCATTTCCACTTTTAGTGAGAGACCTGAGACTGTGAAAAGTTAGTGTATGTTCTAGGGGAGACTTCAGCTCTGAATTGCTCTAGGAAGGTGCATCTTTTTATTCATCCCACCGTCATTGAATGTCAGAATGTTTATTGACATCACATATAATAATATATACAGTATATATACAGTATATACCTTGTTTATTCTCAGTAAGAGCTGTACTATCAAACTGTGCTGTGGATTAGAGTCAGAAATTTGGTGGAAGATTAAAAAGACTTCTGCTTGATTCATGCCAACTACAGGACACTACCCATTATCTTAGAGTTTTTCATATCATAGTGGCATGCCACCATGACAACTTAGAGCTAACACTTAAAACATCTTTATTTTTTGTTCTTGCTTATAATCCTGTTTTTTTAATCCCTTTTCTGAAGAGCCACCCAATATTTCTTAATGTCAAAATATCTCCATATTGTTTTCATTTTGTCCCCAACTCACTCCTTCCAAGCGTTGCTCCCTTTCTCTCTCAGGTTTTGGGATTCCTCTGTTTTATGGCCCCTCTCTACTATCGTCTTTGTACAACACACCTCTACTTATCTCCCCAGCACTCCTTTTGTTCTCTGTCCCTGCACTTGAATATTTTGGTACCACTTCCAGTCTGACACTGATTAGATCTGCTCATAACCTACAAGATCATCCCTGCACAATGTGCACTTGGACTTCAGCACCTCTCAACGCTGGAAGACACGTTACAGTCCATTCACTTGCATCGGACATAAGGGGTTTCCTGTTTCTGCAATGTGCCTTATGGCATAGCACTGCTTAGCAGATATGAACCCAATTTGTATATGATGAATAAACCAATAAAACATTTTCCTGTTGCTTTCTATCTCCACGTTTCTTATATAACCCAACTACTTTAGCACTAATTGGTTATATATACCAATCTACTACCCAAGTCAGGGGTTCTCAACTCCAGTCCTCCAGGCCTGCCAACACATCAGGTTTTCAGGATATCCCTGCTTCAGCACAGGTGGCTCAATCAGTGGCTTATGGGCCAATACGAGGCACACCATGGGGACCACCTGGAGGCCCACAGACACCCACGGGGACCACCTGAGGACACCCGCTGGCCTCTGTTATCAATCCTGTGTTGAAATAAATAAATACTGGTTTTATATGGGGGCACAAGGGGTGGGTTGTGTATTGACGGTTATTACATATTTGAATATAAATTTTAATACTAGTGTATATGAGCAGGGCGTCTCCGGAGCAGAACCTTGTTGATTTGAAGTACGGGGACCCACTGCTTCCCGAGATACAGGCCCTGTTATGGGGTGCCGGTATCTCCTATGCATGTAAATGTCCTGCGTCACGTGACGGTGGGATTTAAATGCATAGAAGATACCGGCACCCCATAACAGGGCCTGTATCTCGGGAAGCAGTGGTTCCCCGGACTTCAAATCAACGCGGTTCTGCTCCAGAGACCCCCTGCTCATCCACACTAGTAATAAAAATAATATCGTAGAACATTTATTTCGGGCGAGATTTGCGCAGGGTGAGACGGCTCTCTCTGAGCAGCTCTCTCTGCAGCAGAAAGGAATCACTGGATAAGGCCTTTTCAGAGAGGCGATCTTCACGTCGCTGGCTACTCGCACGTTTTGTGAATTTTGCTATCAAAAGTAATCGAGGCTTTCTGAATACCGTGAGAGCAACGCTCACAAAAACGGCAATTTAAATGACCCAGCGATTTTTTTTATTAACCTTTAGTGCATAGGTCCCTTAGTCTTTGACTGAGCCACTGATTCAGGCACCTGTGCTGAAGCTTGGATATCCCGAAAATCCGACCTGTTAGGGGGTCTTGAAGGCTGGAGTTGAGAATCTCTGACTTGCTGTAAGTGAAGCAACATCTTGTTCTTTGTTACGCGCTTGTGCAAGCACTATGAATGCATGATCTTGTTTAATGCACAGTAATATTGTGTGGGTTCCCTTGAAACTACATTTGTTAATAAGGAGCATTTAATAATACTGAGTCGCAGTGTTCTTGTGAAGATGGTTTTGAGCACAATATCCCTTAAATCTGGAGCACGTATTTTTGGTTGCTAGGCACAAAATGACAGCAGTAGTAACTGCTTATTTAGAAGCAGTCTTGAGAGGCTAATTTTCCAAAGATGAATTTGGAAGTCTGCCAAATTTGTAGAGAGAGGCTCGATATAAATATACTGGATATAGCTCTTTTTTCTTCCACAGGCAATGTAATGAATAGGTAACACACTCAGTACAATACGTTGTGGGTATTGAATATAAGAGACATTTGAAGAAAATACATACATTTTAACTACTGTATGTGCATGTCGTTTAAACACCTTAAATCGTAAACTATTTTCAGCTACTCTAAAGTAATTTGCGCATTAGCCCGGTTCCAAAATTGGCTTCATTAATAAATCAGTAGCAATGATGCACAGCTAATTTGTACTATATTTTAATTGGATGTACTATTTACAGAAAGTCACATGAGGTGGGTACACAGGAAAATAACATTGTTTTTGCTATGTGGCAATGCTCTAGCCATACATCATATAACACATGTAGTTACTAATAGCTTTTGATAAAGAGAGGTATAGTCCTTGCCTGAAGCCTAGCTTGTGTAATACAAATAGGTACAGTGGATAGTGCACCATTGTTGAAAAGTATTATCAAATACGAACATATATTCCAACATACCATCATTTTAGTCCTGAACAGAGGTTTCGTTTATTAGCAATGTCACCTTGACCCCAATCTAACTGTCTAATAAGGATGGAGAGAACATGATCAATTTTATATCCATATTTGGTGGAAAACCTTAAGGAGCCTACTCATTAAACCCCAACAATTTCTCCATTTACCCTTCTCCACTAATCCAGCAACAAGAAGTGTACAGCTTTACCTCGTTCTCTGTATAGTGGGGACAAGTTCACACATCCTCTTTCAAGTTGCGATGGAATTAATCTGCTCATTCTCCGGCATAGATTCATGAGTTATTGTGGGTTTTTGATTCATTTGATGGGGGCACGTTTGTGTTAGTTGTACTTATTTATATTTGCAGTTTGCCATGTTTTTAATGTAATTAATTCCAAATATGGAGCCATCAAAGTACAAGGTTTTAGAACCTTTCCTGATCCACTCAGCTAGAGATCTGGAATAACCTTATAAATAAACCGGTACCAACATTTCAAGTAAATATAAGAGATGTATTGAAGTAAAAATCCTTTCATTAAAGGTGTCACACTTATTTGGAAATTCACCAATGGTCTACAGGAATTATGATTTTTTTCCCCATAGGTTATTCACTTCTTACAGTATGTAGCACACCTGGGATGTAGCACAGTCCAAACTTAAGCTCAAGAGCATTGGTGAATTTCCAAATAAGTGTGACACCTTTAATGAAAGGATTTTACTTCAATCCATCTCTTATATTAACTTGAAATTTGGTACCGGTTTATTTAAAGGTTATTCCAGATCTCTAGCTGAGTGGATCAGAAAGGTTCTATAACCTTGTACCTTGTTATGGCTCCATATTTGGAATTAATTACATCTAGATCCAACTTTTTTTCTTTCAATAATTAATTACTGCAGAAAAAGTCGATAAAAACAGGGTGGATATTTTTTTTTACCAATATGGGTACCTCGTTAATGTAAAAAAAAGAAGAAGAAAATGAGTGATTCTATGTGCTGAACCAATTATTCACATGTTATTTCCAGATCAAACCACTGTTGGATTGTCAGAGAATTCCACAAACTCTCCATATGGGGATTATTGGCTAAAACATGGCAAACTTCAAATATAAATAATACACTACACAAACGTGCCCCCCTCAAATGAATCAAACCCACAATAACTCATGAATCATGCCGGAGAATGAGCAGATTAATTCCATCGCAACTTGAAAGAGGATGTGCAACTTGTTCCTCTCTCTAAAATATTACTTTGGTGAATATGAAAGAGAATTTTCCATCTTAGAAATGCACACATATTGCTGTCAGCCAATTAATAAAAATCAATGGAACTGCCAGCAATGGGAATTGCAGACCACTTGAATATATGTGAAGCATAGAGTTAATTGAAGTGGTTTTTCTTAATAGCCAATAACTTGCATGGCCTTACAGACTATGGAAAGCTTTTGATCCGGATGCAGGAAGGCATTGCACTGGCCTGTGGCCAAAGGAAGCCATGGCATCATCAGTGTCCGCTTCCTATGGCCGGCGTGATGCGGGAGCTTTAAACTTTAACGCCCAGCTAGCTCAGCCGGATGGCTACGGCACCTAATATGGAGGTCGTATCTCCCAGAAGCAGGCCCCCCCCAAGAGCTAAAATGAATGGGGTTCAGCTCCAGAGACCCCCTGCTTCAAACCAGGTTTAAAAAATGAAAATCAACGGCATGAATTGCTCCTTTAAATCCCATCTCTTGTGGCAGCAGGTCCACCGATAGAGACAAAGGCATCATGGGGCGTATGAATCTAAACAAAGTGCACCTATAACAACCAAATTCACATCAGTGTCAATTTTTGTCAATTTTTTTCAATCCTGATAAGCAAATATTTTGAAAAAAATAAAATGAAGCTCCCAAAAACCAAAATAAATTTGCACCATTTAAATGCAAAATAAACACCGAAAAAAAAATGGAATTCCTAATTACAAACCAAAAAAAATCAGGACTTTGTATGGGTTAAAATCAGTTGTACGATGTGCTCTGATCTCAAGCATTTCAACGCTGCACATATGTTCTGTCATGGATGCTGAGCAGACGTCAATTGTCAAGGATTTTTGTAATCCTACTATAAACCAGTTTATTAGGGCACTGTTGACAAAATCCTGTAACCTCAGGACCAGCAAGGGCACTGGTATTCCTGGTGATAGCATAATACTTTCTTCCGGAAACAGGTCACATTTCCTGTTGCTCGAAATGAATTATGAAGGAGTATATAATACAGCTGCGAAGGAAACACAGACATGACCTGTTAGCCAGTTTTTAATGGCTACATGATGATAAATTTAAGGAAGATGCACACAGATCCCATTAAATATTCAAGAGTCATTGAAGATCCAAACTTTGGCAAGGATTTGAAAACTGTAAATGTCGAATATTACAGAAGAGAACAAATACTCACAGGACAGCACATCATCTATAGCCATTTTACATAGATATTCTATTAGTATTTTTCAACACCAGGGTTCTTAGGAATCCGTGAGTTCCCTGTGCATCCCTAAAGGGTTCCCTACAATTTTCAGTTCAGGTCATTTGAAAATTGTACCAAATATAGAATTGAAAATGCATTTGATCTCAGATGCCTATTAGAGAGGATTGGGTTCCTTACAATGCATATATCTCAGACACGCTATTAGAGAGGTTTGGGTTCCTTACAATGCATCTGATTTCAGACACGCTATTAAGAGGGTTGGGGTTCCTTACAATGCATCTGATCTCAGACCGCTATTAGAGAGGGATGGGGTTTCTTCAACATTTCACATAGGGTTCCTGACCAAAGAAAGTTTGGAATCCACTGTTCTATGAACTCTTCTGTTGCAATAGAAATCCAATGCAGTATGGTGTGAAGGAGCAAGATCTATCCATATTTTAGGGACTTTAAAGTCTGATGGTTTCTCTTGATCGTACCCTCACTTCCGAAGTACACCAGAATGATTTTTGTTCTTTGCTAAGTAGAGAAAAATAAGTATTTATTACGAACGTTCCTCTCCTTTATTTTGTGTATTCATAAAAAAAAAAACATAGAGAATGCGTGTAAAATGTCACATAAAATGCGAATATTGGTGCACCATCAAAATATTATAAACGGTAACAGTGTGCACTGATAGCACCTGCATGATACATGAGTGAAGTAACCAGTGACTCAGACCACAATTCAACTGATATGGAGACAAGAACGAGAGACAACAACCATCAACCACGGTTAGATGTTTTTGATCAATTACACAAAGGCTGCCCACTTATTGAGGTCACTGGCGGGCACCAAGGTCAACTCTGTATTTTTCTTATGCTCCAAAAATCCTATCCACACAAAATAAAATGGGAGAATCCTGAACTGTGAGGGAGTGACTCTCTCTTTGGCTACCAGTGCAGGTGCTAAGGACGCAGCCTTATGCACCATACATATTCATTGGGTTATTAAGGCAGGGAAACTGCCATTCTTTTTCTCTCTCATTGTTTTTAAACCACTTCTCTCTGTTTGCCTCTATTCTGTGCTCCTATCCCCAGTTATATATGCCTCCTATTACTCTGAGACCCCATTAAAATCTCCTGAACCCACAATTTGGGAAACACCTGCCTGTAAGAGATGTGTGCAGAGGTACGCAATGGAGACCGTTTTTAAGGTGAATTAAAATAAGGCTTTATTGCCTGTTCCTTTAAACAATACAGCAAACAACAGTATCAATTAAACAATAAACACCTAGCCCTTGTAAGGGCTAAGTTTCTTCTCTCCCCATTCCCTCTCTGCAAGGCTGGGGGGGGGGTGAATCCCCTTAGCACTATCACCCAAAGTCTCAGTGGTACCCAACGCAGGGGGACGCAGGTTCAGGTCAGTGGTGTCCGGGTAGTTGTCTGCTTGAGGGTCCAGGCATAGAGGTCTGGTCCCCTTTTGTCTTGCTTCCAGAACAAAGCCCCTCCTTTTTCCTTATATTAGCTTGTTTGTGAGCTAAGAAATCTCTTTTCCTGTGTCTCAGACCAGGCTTTTTCTAAGTCCTTATCAGCCAGGTGGAGTCTGGTTGATTGTCTGTGTGCAATTAACCAACACACTGCTGGATTTAGAGGCAGTTTCTCTCCAACATGATAAGTCCCTGTTACACTGCCCTATAAATAAGTTTACACATGAACTGCTCTACTTATTTATGCTTGAAAGGACAATAGGAGGTATTTATACACAGAAGGAAACACACTGCATGACAGATTTGCTCCCCACTAATCTCAGCTCAGTGAGATGCTACAGTGATGTATTTTCATTCCACTTTTTAGTGAGAGACCTGAGACTGTGAAAGTTGTGTATGTTCTAGGGGAGACTTCAGCTCTGAATTGCTCTAGGAAGGTGCATCTTTTTATTCATCCCACCGTCATTGAATGTCAGAATGTTTTATTGACACACATATAATAATTTACAGTATATATTACAGTATATCCTTGTTTATTCTCAGTAGATGCTGTACTATCAAACTGTGCTGTGGATTAGAGTCAGAAATTTGGTGGAAGATTAAAAACTTCTGCCTGGATCATGCCAACTACAGGACACTACCCATTATCTTAGAGTTTTTCATATCATAGTGGCATGCCACCATACAACAACTTAGAGCTAACACTTAAAACACTTTTTTTTTTGTTCTTGCTTATAATCCTGTTTTTTTAATCCCTTTTCTGAAGAGCCACCCAATATTTCTTAATGTCAAATATCTCCATATTGTTTTCATTTGTCCCCAACTCACTCCTTCCAAGCGTTGCTCCTTTTCTCTCTCAGGTTTTTGGGATTCCCTGTTTTATGGCCCCTCTCTACTATCGTCTTTGTACAACACACCTCTACTTATCTCCCCAGCACTCCTTTTGTCTCTGTCCCGCACTTGAATATTTTGGTACCACTTCCAGTCTGACACTGATTAGATCGCGCTCATAACCTAAAGATCATCCCTGCACAAGGTGCACCTTGGACTTCAGCACCTCTCAACGCTGGAAGACCACGTTACAGTCCATTCACTGCATCGGACATAAGGTTTCCTTTTCGTGCAATGTGCCTTATGGCATAGCACTGCTTAGCAGATATGACCCAATTTGTATATGAATAAAACCAATAAAAATTTTCCTGTTGCTTTCTATCTCCACGCTTATTATAACCCCAACTACTTTAGCACTAATTGGTTATATATCCAATCTACTACCCAAGTCAGGGTTCTCAACTCCAGTCCTCCGGCCTGCCAACACATCAGGTTTTCAGATATCCCTGCTCACCCAGACAGTGGCTCAATCAGTGGCTTATGGGCCAATACGAGGCACACCATGGGACCACCTGGAGGCCCCAACAACCCACGCCCAGGGACCACCTAGAGACACCCCGCTGGCCTCTGTTATCAATCCTTTTTTGAAATAAAATAAATACTGGTTTTTATATGGGGGCACAAGGGTGGGTTGTGTATTGACGGTTATTACATATTTGAATATAAATTTTAATACTAGTGTAATGAAGCAGGCGCTCTCGACACAGAACCTTGTTATTTGAAGTACGGGACCCACTGCTTCCCGAGATACAGGCCCCTGTTAATGGGTGCCGGTATCTCCTATGCATGTAAATGTCCTGCGTCACGTGACTGTGGGATTTAAATGCATAGAAGATACCGCACCCCATAACAGGGCCTGTATCTCGGAAGCAGTGGTTCCCCGGACTTCAAATCACAGCGGTTCTGCTCCAGAGACCCCTGCTCATCCACACTAGTAATAAAAATAATATCGTAGAACATTTATTTCGGGCGAGATTTGCGCAGGGTGAGACGGCTCTCTCTGAGCAGCTCTCTCTGCAGCAGAAAGGAATCACTGGATAGGCCTTTTCAGGAGCGATCTTCACGGTCGCTGGCTACTCGCACGTTTTGTGAATTTTGCTATCAAATATCGAGGCTTTCCTGAATACCGTGAGAGCAACGCTCACAAAAACGGCAATTTAAATGACCCAGCGATTTTTTTTTTATTAACCTTTGTGCATAGGTCCCTTAGTCTTTGACTGACCACTGATTCAGGCACCTGTGCTGAAGCTTGGTATCTCCCGAAACCGACCTGTTAGGGGGTCTTGAAGGCTGGAGTTGAGAATCCTCTGACTTGCTGTAAGTGAGAGCAACATCTTGTTCTTTGTTACGCGCTTGTGCAAGCACTATGAATGCGATCTTTTTTAAATGCACAGTAATATTGGTGGGTTCCCTTGAAACTACATTTGTTATAGGAGGCATTTAAATACTGAGTCCCAGTGTTCTTGTAAGATGTTTTTGAGCACAATATCCCTTAAATCTGGAGCACTATTTTTGGTTGCTAGGCACAAAATGACAGCAGTAGTAACTGCTTATTTAGAAGCAGTCTTGAGAGGTCTTTTTTCCAAAGATGAATTTGGAAGTCTGCCAAATTTGTAGAGAGAGGGCTCGATATAAATATACTGGATATAGCTCTTTTTTCTTCCACAGGCATGTAATGAATAGGTAACACACTCATACAATAGGTTGTGGGTATTGAATATAAGAGACATTTGAGAAAATACATACATTTTAACATACTGTATGTGCATGTCGTTTAAACACCTTAATCGTAAACTATTTTCAGCTACTCTAAAGTAATTTGCGCATTAGCCCGGTTCCAAAATTGGCTTCATTAATAATCAGTAGCAATGATGCACAGCTAATTTGTACTATATTTTAATTGGATGTACTATTTACAGAAAGTCACAATGAGTGGGTACACAGAAAATAACATTGTTTTTGCTATGTGGCAATGCTCTAGCCATACATCTATAACACATGTAGTTACTAATATCTTTTGATAAAGAGAGTATAGTCCTTGCCTGAAGCCTAGCTTTGTGTAATACAAATAGGTACAGTGGATAGTGCACCATTGTTGAAAGTATTATCAAATACGAACATATATTCCAACACCATCATTTTAGTCCTGAACAGAGGTTTCGTTTATTAGCAATGTCACCTTGACCCCAATCTAACTGTCTAATAGGATGGAGAGAACATGATCAATTTTATATCCATATTTGGTGGAAAACCTTAAGGAGTGCCTACTCATTAAACCCCAACAATTTCTCCATTTACCCTTCTCCACTAATCCAGCAAAAAGAGTGTACACTTTAACTCCTCGTTCTCTGTATAGTGGGGGACAAGTTCACACATCCTCTTTCAAGTTGCGATGGAATTAACTGCTCATTCTCCGCATAGATTCATGAGTTATTGTGGGTTTTTGATTCATTTGATGGGGGCACGTTTGTGTTAGTTGTTTATTTATATTTGCAGTTTGCCATGTTTTTAATGTAATTAATTCAAATATGGAGCCATCAAAGTACAAGGTTTAGAACCTTTCCTGATCCACTCAGCTAGAGATCTGGATAACCTTATAAATAAACCGGTACCAACATTTCAAGTAAATATAAGAATGTATTGAAATAAAACAAATCCTTTCATTAAAGGTGTCACACTTATTTGGAAATTCACCAATGGTCTACAGGAATTATGATTTTTTTCCCCATAGGTTATTCACTTCTTACAGTATGTAGCACACCTGGGATGTAGCACAGTCCAAACTTAAGCTCAAGAGCATTGGTGAATTTCCAAATAAGTGTGACACCTTTAATGAAAGGATTTTTACTTCAATACATCTCTTATATTTACTTGAAATGTTGGTACCGGTTTATTTATAAGGTTATTCCAGATCTCTAGCTGAGTGGATCAGGAAAGGTTCTATAACCTTGTACCTTGTATATGGCTCCATATTTGGAATTAATTACATCTAGATCCAACTTTTTTTTCTTTCAATTAATTAACTGCAGAAAAAGTCGATAAAAACAGGGTGGATATTTTTTTTTACCAATATGGGTACCTCGTTAATGTAAAAAAAAGAAGAAAGAAAATGAGTGATTCATATGTTGCTGAACCATATTATTCACATGTTATTTCCAGATCAAACCACTGTTGGATTGTCAGAGAATTCCACAAACTCTCCATATGGGGATTATTGGCTAAAACATGGCAAACTTCAAATATAAATAAGTACAACTAACACAAACGTGCCCCCATCAAATGAATCAAAAACCCACAATAACTCATGAATCTATGCCGGAGAATGAGCAGATTAATTCCATCGCAACTTGAAAGAGGATGTGCGAACTTGTTCCTCTCTCTAAAATATTACTTTGGTGAATATGAAAGAAGAATATTTCCATCTTAGAATGCACACATATTGCTGTCAGCCAATTAATAAAAATCAATGGAACTGCCAGCAATGGGAAATTGCAGACCACTTGAATATATGTGGAGCATAGAGTTAATTGAAGTGGTTTTACTTAATAGCCAATAACTTGCATGGCCTTACAGACTATGGAAAGCTTTTGATCCGGATGCAGGAAGAGCATTGCACTGTTAGGCACAGAGATGCTAAAACAGACTTCAGCAGAAGCAGCACATCTACGTTTTTGGTGATTTGAGATGTAAATATATAGAGGATTCATTCCGTTGGCACTAACTGCGATAAAGACACATACTATAAATGTACATACAGGCATACCCCGGTTTAAGGACACTCACTTTAAGTACAGTACACTCGCGAGTAAGGACAAATTTTCAATAGCACCATACCCATGTGTCACACTTATTCCGCCCTTCAGACCACCGTAGTAGTGACGCACTGATTCCCCTCGCCCAATAGGCAAATGGCAGCTCACGCATGTGCCTGTCAGAACCGGCTACCTACCTGTACTGAAGCATCGATAAGTGGAAAAAAGGTAGTGCTTCACCTTAATTACATTTTCGCTTTACATACATGCTCCGGACCCATTGCGTACGTTAATGCGGGCTGTGCCGGTATATATCTACTATAAAGGGTAGATTAAGGAAACACAATTGGCCTCATTTAATTATAGCAATAGTTTGGAAATTCTGAGAGATGTTTTTCTGACGCGTAACCTTGATCCTTTTTTTATTTGCTATTCGATCTCAAACTAGTTTGCAGCTACTGTGGCGACAATCTTTATTGCAACTTTTGCCCGTCTTGTCCCGCGGGTCTTTTCGGGCTGGCGCCGAACGTGACCGTGCGCCAGCCCATCCTATCCGCATTTTCTCCTCCCCCTTCCTTTCCCCTCGCGACCCCCTGGTTGTTCCACCCCGCTCCACGCTCCAAAAAATAAAATACCCCCTTACCTGCAGCCTCCTTCGGGGATGCCTGGCGTTTTCGGGATGCCTGGCGTCTTCGGGGATGCCTGGCGTCCTCGGGGTGCCTGGCACACATGACCGGCGCCCGGCTGACGTGCGGCATGCCGCAAAAAAAAACCAGATAGCCGCGTCTGCCCGCACATTGCGGAGGCGGCCGAGTTAGAATAAACTCTGCCGCCACTGTATGGTTCTGAAATCCACTAGTGGTGGGAAAATGTTACACCCATAAATGTAACAGCCTGTGAAATATAATAAATACACCTCTTTGTGATATGGATCATCTTAATCTGAGGCACACGATTCCCAGTTTGGCAGTGGGTTTCCTGATAATATAACTTCCAACCATAAAATGTACATCCTTATTTATCTATATTTGAATATTTTATAGTAGATTGAAGAGGTTCCATAGATTTGAATACATTTCATGCATCTTTGCTTTATACTATTTGGGTACAGAGAAACAATTGATACAAATATGTTTTTTGTTGTTGTTGCATTTAATCAGAATGGCACCAGTTGTGTTAAATGAGGAGGAGAGATGGGGTTTTGGTGCCCGAGAGAGGGGAAAGAACTAATTTAGTTGAGGGCCCAGTTATGTAGGTATACATCCAAATATAGTCACTTTTACTGCATGGGAGATGCTGTGAAACCACCTGGGCTACTTACCTGTAGGAATAATACAACTTAAATATGCAAACATGCTTATTTTCCAGGTATCTTAATTGTGTTTAAAACCAGAGACAGAACATAAAACACAGACAGAGCTCAGTGCACATCCAGTGAAATTTATACACGGTACAGTGTCTAAATATATATGTATAGATATCTATTAAATAAAATGGTCTTTTAGTTTAACATTTTTGCCAAATTGTTGTAAGCCCCTGAGCCACTACACGGCAGACCACATCTCAAGGGTCCCTAACACTAATATAAATTCTTAATAACCTGTGCATTACCAGGAAGAATGATTTATAATAAATCTGTCAAAATTAGTTGCATAGTTCTAAGTCTGATTGAAGCTTTTATTAACCTGTACATTACCAGGAAAAGCACTCTGTATTAGATTTGTCACAATCATACTGCAAGCAAGCAAGTTCCCCTGAGAGTGGGAGATGCTATGGAGTGTATGTTTTATCTTAATTGTGTTCACAGGTATACTGTACTCCACATGCAGTATAATTGGGTAATATTTTCACTGGTAATGAGAAGTTATTACTATGGTAAAAATCTGTTACAGCAATAAGTTGTTACAATGTCATTGGCATTACAATAGAACACCCAAATATTGGTACTATTTTCCAACACAAAAGGTGATGATATCTACATTGGCTATGGGGGAAGGAGGAGGAGGAGAAAGTGTTGCGGTCCCTGGACATCGAAATTAAAGTCCTGAGACTCCATGACATCAGAGCGTAAACATGCGTCTCTGATATGACCTCAACACGCTTCTCTCGTATGCTTCATGATAAGGGTCCAGGTGGAGACCGAAATGTCAACCCTGTATTTTGAAAAAGCATAGCTGAATGTTGAAGGAAGACCTGTGAGTGCATCACTTCTGTATTGCTTCTATAAATATATTTTCTCCACAAGATGACTGCACACATTGAGCCTAACAGGAGGCAATCGCGGTGCACGGAATAGGAGCTAAGGTACAGTCAAATTAGATCACAAGTGACCTATAATACCGGCAAAACATACAAATATTGCAAACAAAACGTGCATTTATAATGTCCAAAAGCACACAATCCGATGTTTCGGACACATGAAGAAGGTACTGAAACGTCGGCCGATGTGCATTTTATAATAAATTAACGTTTGTTTCGCTATATCTGAGGGTTTTGCCGGTATTATAGATCACCTGTGATATATATATATATATATATATATATATATATATATATATATCAATCAAGTAAAAGTAGAAGAGCATACAGAGACAACTCTCATAGGGTAAACTATTTATTCCACAAAAATAGAACAAAAATAAAAGTGAGAAACAATTACACTCACATTTGTGCTTACTGCAGTAGACATATAAAAACATTTCAGGTATAACAAGAACAACCTTGTGTATATATACAGGCTGTCGCTACCAATCGTTTCACTTTATGACGGACGACACAATGCGATCCTATGAGGAAATTTGCGATGCCGGAATGACTTATCCGATGCTCACCATAGCTGATTAACATGGGACTCACTTTACAACACTTTCACTATCCAACGCTACTTTCCAGAACGAATTCCGTTGGATAACCGAGGACCGCCTGTATATATAATTAAATTACTGTGTGAGATACATAAAACAATTCTTCTACCGAACTACAGTAAGAAACTGGATATAATAATAGGGTACCCCACGAGTGGTATAGAAATGATATACCCCTATTTGGTACACAACACATTTGAATAGATTTTCATAAAGAAGAAACTAAACCCGGAAGCCATCGAATCACGATGTGGGGTATCTCCATTCCCCAATCTGGTGGTAACTGCCATTCAAGTCAATGGGGGCTACCACAAGACTGAGCTTCACCACCAGACCAGGACCACTACCAGACTGGGCGCCATACCAGTTTTGCCGACTCCCAGCCGTAGAAGTCAATTTTGAAGAAGTGTTTTCCATTAACCTCTACTTTTAGACCTTCCTAATATCTGATATCTCTGTTCACATAACAGCCCTCTTACAGGCCTATGATTTATTTGATTTTGTAGTTGTCTTTCAAAAGGTCGATTTGTGCTAGCTGGAAGCTGAAAATCGCATGAAACATGCTTGCATGATGAATATAAATAGTGACATTTTTAATATGTGATTTCCCAAAATAGCTATGCCATTGGATTTAAGACATACAGTACACTGAAGGACTTTGCATGTTGCCTGACGAAAGAAAAAAAAAAGAAGAAAATGAAACAGTCTGTGCATATGATATATAAAATGTGTCTTAAAGTAGTATAGGTTACCCAAACTAATTTTTATGTAATTTTTTAACACAGGTTTGAAGCAGGGGGTCTCAGGAGCTGAACCCCATTAATTTCAGCTCCTGCGATCCCCTGTTTCCAGAGATACTTACCTCTGTAGTAAGTGCCGGTAGCCGCTCTGGCTTAGCTAGCAGTCGTTTAAAGCTCCTGCATCAAGCGGACCAATAGGAAAGCCAAATTTGATTCACGGCTTCCTATTGGCCCACAGGGCACGAGAGCTTTGAAACTTCGCCATTATGTGATCCCTGCTAGCCGAGCAGAGCAGCAACCAGCACCCCCAACAGAGGCTAGTATCTGCGCAAGCAGGGGGTCCCCAGAGCTGAAATGAATGGGATTCAGCTCCGGAGACCCCCTGCCTGAATCCAAGTGAGAAAAAAAAATGGTGGCATGGATCTCGGCTTTAAATCCCTACAAGCATAGGGAAGACATCTTCACAGCATGTTAAATAGGGACTGATCATTTATAAATTCAAGAGATATTTACTCTCAAACACTACATTTATCTGGAAGTGATAGTGAAATATACACAATGGGCAGGTTTTATCTCCCCACTAATTCCTCAACAACTACAGCATGCCAGATTATACATTTTTTGATATCTTGTCATCTTCAAAATATTGATTTTGATACTTTGAAAAAAAAAAAAAAAGTAATCCTCCTTTACTCATTTTTTTAAAATCAGAATCTGAACCAGGGAAGCTTCCAGATAGGAATAGAGCTACTGTATGTCAGCTCCGGGGAACAACAATTTTCTAAGAACTTGACATTTTAGTTTGCAGGGTTTTTTTTATTTTTTTATTCCCATTTAGAATTCAGCATTATTGCTGTGGGCCGAGAAGAAGCCCCACGGTTATGGGGGTATGTGATTAGGGCCTTCTACTAAATGTCCCCCGCGGCCATCTTGGTTTTTTTACTATCTTTTTACTGGAACATTAAAAGAGAAACGAGCTGAAAATAGCCTGATTCAGCTCAAGAGCCTCCTGGTTCAAACAACTGCTTTTAAAGCCATGATTTTTTTTCATGTTCCTGCTTAGGTTTGCAACGGTAAGGAAACATATAGACATAAGAGATGGGCGAATATTTGGGGCGGATCGGCCGGTTCCTTGGGTCCGTGTATTTCAGCGGATCAATCTCAAAAAGGGCGGTTTGCGTTTTGCGGATTTTGTAAAATTATTATTGCCAATACATTTTGCAATCGGTTGGCGGATTTTTAAGAAAACGCTAACAAGGTGCTGAATCCACGGATCAGATTCTACAAATCCATCCACGGGGCATATCCAATCACGTTTTTTTGACGAATGTCCGCGCAGATTAAAACCGACAAAATCCGTTTGCGGATTTTACACCTCTAAACGGATTTTGGAGGGGGGAGGGAGGGGAGTGTATGTGAGAAAATCCAGGAAGCAGATTTGGCCGGATTCGCCCCCATCTGCAACAGACATAACATTTTAGCAGTCACAGAGTTTCTTGTGAGAGGGATCTCACAGACACTTTCGCAATGCAGATTTTTTTTTTAAAAAGTCAGTAAATGTGAAAGTAATAAAAATCCTTCTTTTACAAATATACTTTTAGGTCCTATTTTAAAATAAATTGGGGATCTCTGTTCTGACGTGGCTATGCCTTTTGTTCCGTATAGTCTTTTAACACAAATAAGTTCAGCGATGATTGTTCACGGAAGAGGAGACCGTAGCACCGGGAACAAGGCAGCAGACAAGAGAAAGCAGTTCAATAAACAGTATTTATTCTATCCGGAGCCAGCAAACACAGCACAAAATCACAAACAAAGCTTACACTCACAAACACAGGGATAATAGGGGAAATCCTAGCTACCTAGGTGCCAGGCGCAACTTCCCAGGCTTACCCGGGTTCCACTGCCACTCCTGTGGGTATAGAGACTGTTTGGGCGTCGCTGGTGCTATTGGTGGTAGAGCACTTTCACATCTCCCGCTGAATGTCCTGCTCTCCCCTTCTCCGGCCCAGCTACAGTCCTGGATCGCAAAGCAAGTTCAAATATAATATTATGTCATATGCATTGTAACACATAATGGGAACAAGCGCTTCAGACATAAAACAATAGGAAAAGGAGTCCCTACCCTGAAGAGCTTACAATCTAAGTGGTAAGTGGGGAGAACTTGCAGAGACAGAAGGAGGGTGATCTGGGAAATGCATCTGCAAGGGGTCAATGTCAGTGCATATGAGATGTATAGTATCAGCCACGGAGCTACCCATATGCTTTGTTAAAGAGGTGTGTTTTAGAAAAGTTTTAAAAAAGTTTTAGAAAAGTGTTTAAGAAAAGTTCTAAAGGTTGAGAGAGGGGCAGAAGAGTATATAGCTTTAAAGTGAGGAGGATCATTTTGTAAGTAATACAGGATTTAATAGGAAGCCAGGTGTGTTGACAGTAATGGAAAGTGAGACCTGCATTTCCGTAACACCATTCACATCTTCAGGGGATCACAATTTGGGAAATGTAAACCCCACCCCACATTCTTTCGTTTTATTTAGGAAAATGGAACCCTTAATTAACAATCAAAAACATACAGTAATAATTTAATTTACAACTTCTATTCTTTGTTTTGATTTCTTACCTGAATACAAAGTTACTCAAATAAATGTGTCACTTTTATACCTATACCTTCTGAATAATCTTTCAGCCGCTTCCACTTTCCGACAAGTAGAACTACCGTAAATCTTGCAAATGAGCTGTCACTTTTTTCATTTCCTTAGAATGAAAATACTTTACAAATTAGCTAAATGCAGTATCATTTGTGATTGATGCTAAATTATAAATACATTCACATGTCTCAGAGCAGTCCACAACCCTGCCTTTCTCCATTATCTGACATCAGGATTAAAGCTGGTGCATACTCTTTAAGTATGGCTCACATTTCAGGAACCATAACACCTTTGTTCTAGAATTGCTAGCATTTGTACTAAACATAAATTATTTCCTGTTCAACAAGACACTCTACCACCAGACCCAGGGGACCCCAATGGGGACTAAATGTGCCCCATCATATGCTAACCTATTCCTGGGCTGGAGGGAGGCTGAAACTGTCTTCAATAATGGTATGGCGAGATTCCTCGATCACATAGAACTATGGTCAAGATTCATCGATGATGTGTTCCTACTGTGGAAGGGCCCCCTGGACCTTCTAAAATAAGTAATTGATGTATTAAATTCCAATGACAAGAAACTGAGGTTCACCTATGAGATTGGTCCAAACAAAATCCCATTCCTTCATCTAATGATATCTAAGGAACAAAATGGGGACTTGACAACGACAATCTTCCGAAAATCCACAGCTACCAACAGTGTCCTAAGAGCTAACAGTCTTCATCAACGTAACCTGATACGAGGCATTCCTGTGGGTCAGTTTCTGTGACTCAAGCGGAACTGCACCACCAGCCCTGAGTTTGAAACACAGGCTATATTAATGAAAGAACTGTTTCAGGCACGAGGATACAGCAGGAACACCATCAACAGGGCCTACAAGGAGCCAAAAATACTTCAAGTGATGTCACAATTAGTTTTCCTTTCACCAATCACCAACAAGAATGTGCAGGATCCCTGTTTAAAACAAATTACGAATAGAATAATAAAATACAAGAACCTCAGTCCTAAATATATACCTCAAATAAATAAAAAATGATCTAGTGTTGTGGATAATTGATTTATAAAAGCTCTTCTGAGTCAGATACAAGGCTATCATTGTTAACCAATGGCAAGAAGAAATGACTAAAATGGCTCACGGTGCGATTTTAATAATTTAGGGGCATATTCTATAAGCCTTAATTTAAAAAAATCGGTGGGTCGTTTACGCCGCCAGTTTTGTGAGCGTTCCTATCACGGTATGCAGAAAGCCTCGATTACCTGTGATAGCAAAATTCCCAAAACAGGTGAGTAGCCGGCGATGTGTTGATCACCTCTCTCAAAAGGACTTACCCGGCGATTTCTTTCAGCTGCAGAGAGAGGTGCACAGAGAGAGCCGCCTCTCCCTGTGCATCTCTCGCCAGCGATCAAAATATTTTAATATACATTGTAATAATAGTGTAGGTGAGCAGGGCGTCTCCGGAGCAGAACCGCGTTGATTTCAGGTCCGGGGACCCTCTGCTTCCCGAGATACAGGCCCTGTTATGGGGTGCCGGTATCTCCTATGCAAGTAAATGCCTTGTGTCACGTGACTGTGGGAATAAAATGCATAGGAGATACCGGCACACCATAACATGGCCTATATCTCGGGAAGCAGGGGGTCCCTGGACTTCAAATCAACGTGGTTCTGCTCCAGAGACCCCTGCTCATCTACACTAGTATTAAAATTTATATTAAAACAGCTTCATTACCTTAGCGGCTAGGGGTTAATTAAGGGGCTAAACCTCTACAGCCTGTTTCTTGGGGCAGAGGGGGTGGGTGAAGGGGGTATTTGTTGTTTTGCTGTTTTGGTGATAGATATATCTTATTCATGTGTACTATTAGGCTTTTTAATTATTTTATTGTTGGGGTGTTTAGGTGCTTGTGTATTTATTTTATTATTGTGTATTCTTGGCCTTAATGATTTTTATTAGGTTGACCATTGCTTATCATGTCCATATTATATGGGTATGATATACCACTGTGCCAATCAATGGGTTGAGGGTGGGTATAGTGGGTCCGGGGTGGGTGGTTAGGCCTCCCGGGTGGGTAGCGGGGGACAGGGGGGGTTAACCCCTTAATTACTATAGCGGTTATTAATCACTAAGGTGATTAAAGGGTTAGGGGCCAGTAGATTATATTTTTTATGTACTCTTGTTGGCTACGGAGGACATGGAGGGCGCCCTTCATGATGGCAGGGGTAAGTAGAATGTTTTTTATTTACTTTTTTTATGCTGGCTGGCTAATGTTTGATTTTATAATGGACAAAAGAGCTATTATCCATATCTAGATAATAGTTATTTTGCCCATTAATGTACTGTATGTGTTGGGGGGGTGGGGGGTTGGGAAGTAGCGTCGTTGTGTTTTTGTGTGTAGCGAGAATGGGTGAATTTGGTATTTGGCCCTTGGTGGGTGTTTATACCTACCGGGTGGGTAGTGGGAGGGGTTAACTCCTTCATTACCTTAGTGGTATTAACCGCTAAGGTAATGAAGGGGTTAACTCCACCCCCAACCTCCCCGCAAGGCCTAAACACCCACCAAGTGCCAAATACCACCACCCACCCCCGCTACCCACAATAAACACGGCACTTGTGATTAACCCCTTCATTGCCTTAGCGGTTAGCCGCTAAGGTAATGAAGTTGCATGTAAATGCATTTTTATTGCATGGGATTCATGCCGGGGGTCTCCGGTGCTGATATTAATGAGTATCAACTCCGGAGACTCCCGGCATCAATCCGTTTTTTTTTCTAAGTCCTCTATCGCCGCCTTCTCAGCAGGTTCTCCCCAGCCTCACGCCAACTTTTCCTGGCATGAGGATTTGGGGAGAAACTCGCCATTCTAGAGCCGCTACTAGAATTGCACGAGTTTCAGAACCTGCCGATAAGCGGCGATTTTTTTTCGACGGCTGCAAAAATTGGCGATTTATGCCTTTATCGCCCACTTATCGAGGCTTACAGAATATCAGTAGGTATTTTGGCCAAAAAGGCCTCGATAAGTGGGTTATCGAGGCTTATAGAATAGGCCCCATAGAGTTTGTTTGTCATAGAAGGCACGTGGTTTGTTTGATATGCTAGTTGAAGGCTTAGTACATATATAAAAGCAGACGCATTCCATTATTTATCTGATTTATTGCATATCATCTTTTCAATCTAGGGGATGGCTTCTTAACCCATTCAATGGTTTTGTGTGAAGACGTTAAAAAAATATCTATATATCTTCAGAACCAGTTAAACATCAAAACCAAGGAACTTGACTCTGACATCTTGAAGCACAATCTCCATATTCATATTTCCGTCCCACATGCAGTAATTAACTTTCTCTGTGACAATCTTGAACAAGTACATTGATCTAATGCAACCTAATAGATGTAGCCTATTATAAATGCAGACTCCTTTCCTGTCAAAAGTAATAGAGCGAGATCAACACCCACAATCATTTCAACTAATTGCCTTTGGACTCCTTTATTTAGAAAAGTACATATAAATCTCAATCTGTCACATTGTATATGCCTGTGAAGGTGCTCACAAGTGTTGTTGTTATTATTTGCTGTATGCATATACTGGCTGCAATAATCTCATGTACTTTGAAGAGGTGCGCGTATGTCTTCTGCCTTTTGTTAATTGCATGGTGCTGGAAAGGTCTGCGATCCGTTGCTTTAAAAGGGTTAAACGTATTCATAGTCTCTCAGGGAGTTAATTATTATACTGGGGTAATTATAATTGGGCACTTTCAGGTGAAAATTTTCTTGTCAAAAGGAGTTTCCATGCGATGGTGTATGAATTGGCACAATCACAGTCCGCTGAAACGTTTGGATCAGGAGTGGCAAACTCCAGTCCTCAAAGGCCACCGACAGGTCAGGTATTCAGGATATCCCTGCTTCAGCACAGGTGGCTCAATCAGTGGCTCAGTTCTTGAGGACTGGAATTGGCCTCCCCTTCTGCAAAAACTTGTGAAGTTAAAGGGGAAATCCCACATAGCCGACAAAAATATTATATATTTGTTAAATCTTCTCAATGCAATTTGCTTTCTTCTTGTGTGTTTAGAGTGCTCGCATGACGTGCCTGGAAAGCCCTGGGCACTGGCATGGAACAAGACCAATTGACGTACCAGGTACATCATGGGCAAATGTTTGTTCTCTAAGGGATGATCGGGCAGACTGGGGCATTCAGCCCAATTGAAACAGTAGTGGAGCCCCCTCCATTTACTTTCCCATCATCCGGTTAGCCGGGTAGCTGGGGCAATCAAGTGATCCGGACTGCCAACCAGTTGTTCAGCAGGGTGGGGGTCCATGCGCTACCTATAGTTGAAGTTGAAGAATAGTACAGCTGAACCCCATTATAACGCGGTGTTTGGGATCCACATAATGAGACTGCTTTATAACCGGGATCGCGAAACCCTGTGGTGTAGCAGCTAGAGAATTGCACTAGCATATGAAAGGTCATGGGTTCAATTCCTGCATGCGTATTATATAGAATGTATTCATAGGTTACATTCACACATGGTGTAGGGGGAGGGAAGCGTGTGTCCATTAGCAATAAAGCATTGAATGTTCTAAAACAAAAACACAAAAAAAACCTTGGAGAAGTTTTTAAATCAGGAGCCACACTGAAACCGCATTATAAGCGGATCCGCGTTGTAGTAGATCACGCTATAATGGGATTGAACTGTATATCACATAAGAAAATATATTTAAAAAAATTGTATAAGTAAGTAGTGCCCGTATTTGAACAAGAAACCAATAATAGTTGTTTTTATTTAACATTTTACAGGTACTATATAGCTAGCCCAGTTGAGTAACCAGGGGGCTGCAAGGGTGCTTTAAAACCCCCTGAGAATTTAATATATTTGACTATATTTACTTGTGGTTAGAAGCCCCGCACTCTTCACCACAGCAATGAAACTGATTGCTGCGGGAGAGAGTGGGGCCTCTGTAAGAAAGCAGCCCTCAACTATCGACATCGTGGGACGAGAGCCGGCAGGTAAAACTTTGCCCCCTCCAATATGAATTTCTGGTGGCACCCCTCAGCTAGCCACATTTTTTCCCCCGTAATAACACACTTCCTTTAGTAACTCAGAATATCACAGAATTTCCATAGGATTCACTGGCGCAAAATATCACAACACGTTCCACCATAATCCAACGCCAGCTACATATCTTCCAACCTTTCTACCAACATCTCTGCCAGAATGTTGCCCATTGGACTGACATTTGGCCTATTTTGTGGACATTTAAAAGGATGGCATTAATGGCAGAATACCCAGTTCCAATTCTCCATGACATTGCCTCATTTTTCATCTTCATTAGTGCAGGATTTGCAAATACCAAAATACAGTAGTAATTACTAAGTATGTATGTGTATATATATCCTCACCCAGGTACATTGCGCGTCACAGCAGTAATACATGTGCCACAATAATATAACACATAATGAGAATAAGCGCTTCAGACATAAAACAATAGGAAAAGGAGTCCCTGCCCCGCAGAGCTTACAATCTAAGTTTTAAGTGGGGAGAACATTACAGAATGGGTGACAGAGTGACCACAACTGGGTTTTCTTTTTCTTATTTAGTCTATATCCTCAACCTAAACCAGAGGAGCACCATCACCCCGATACATTAATTATAGCTGAAGCAGGGGTACCTAGTATAGAACATTACAGAGACAGAATGAGGGTTCAAGCAATGCTAAACATGCAACAGGGATTCAGGTTATGAAATATGATAAAGATGTTCAACATTATCAGCCTCTGCTAAATACATCTTCAATCATTTTACCCAACATGTATCATTAAGAGGATTTTAACACTAACTACATTTGGCTTTGGATAGTTGAGTACTATTGAGCAGGGGTGCTCAACTCGTCCCCCAACAGGTTAGGTTTTCAGAATATCCCTGAAAGCAGAGGTAGCTCAACCAGTCCCTGCTTCAGTGCAGGTGGCTCATTCAGTCCCTGCTTCAGCACAAGTGGCTCAATCATTCCCTGCTTCAGCACAGGTGGCTCAATTGAGGCTCAGTCAAAGACTGAGCCTCTGATTGAGTCACCTGTGCTGAAGCTGGGATATCCTGAAGACCTGACCTGTTGGGGGTTGGGGGTACTTGAGGACTGGAGTTCAGCAACCCTGCTGTAGAGCATTCACTTTGTTTAACGCTTCCCTAGAGATTGAGACACAATACAAATAAATACTAATCATGGTAAATAATGATGCCACTTTTTGTTTCTACAGCATAGGGGGCGAGGTAGCAAGAGGAACTGAAGGAGGTTATGTGAACAAACATTTTCGTATGGGATTCATGACGATGCCTGCCCCGCAAGACAGATTACCACATCCATGCTCGAGTGGATTCTCGGTGCGTTCTCAGTCCCTTCATTCTGTTGGCGGTGCCGATGATGACAGCAGCGGGTGCTCTCGCAAACAGCCGCCCCCGAAGCCGAAACGAGACCCAAACACAAAGCTGAGCATTTCTTCTGAGACTGTTAACTTCGGGACACTGGGCAAGAGCCACAAACTCACAGATGGTAAGATATCTTCTAGATTATCTTTTTTAGATTCTGACGAGCATACAGATGCAGCGGCCGTTATTTGAACAACCCGTTTGTATATGTATGTATGTATGTATGTATGTGTGTATATGTATACAGATGCAGCGGCCGTTATTCGAACACTTCACGCATTGTATACCTCGGAATACCCACGTCATGGCGCGGGATTTCTTCCAACCGTACCGCCCCTTCCCGCCTTAAGATGCGAGTGCAGAAAATGGCATTTTAATGTTAAACAGTGTTAAACACCTGAAATTGACACAGTAGCACAGTACTGTACACATTGCAATTCATTCATTTCATTGCACACAAAGAAACAGAATCCATGAAATTCAAACAAAGCAACCTCGATAAACACGTGTGTCTGGGGCGATTGGCCGCGTTAATGCCGTGTGGAGTACAGCAGCGCACACGAAAACGGTTCCGTGATTTGTTCGAATAACGGCCGCTGCATCTGTAGTAACATGATGATAAAAAAACATTTCAATAAATCCTCCTTTAGACGATTCAAGATTTCTTTTGTTTAACAAGTTCAGTGTATTTATGAAATGCCGCTCTTCAGTGAAGTTGATAGACACTTGTACTGTACCAAGCAGAAAAAACAATGTTGTGATCCTGTTTTTTTTTTTTTTTGCTCATTTGCATTTCCCAGAATTCATAGCTGTAGTGGAAGCATTGTATGCTAAGACAGGGATGCTCAACTCCAATCCTCAAGCCACACCCCACCCCGCCCCCAACAGGTCAGGTTTTCAGGATATCCCAGCTTCAGCACGGGCGGCTCAATCAGAGCCACAGTCAGACTACGCCTCTTGATTTAGTTGCCTGTGCTGAAGCAGGGGCTGATTGAGCCACCTGTGCTGAAGTAGAGACTGATTGAGACACTTGTGCTGGAACAGGGATATCCTGAAAACCTGAGCTGCTTAGGGAAGAGAGGGGGGGGGGGTCCTGGTCTTGTTCAGAGCCTAGAGGAGAACCCCTGAATCCACACAATCAGATTTCTTAGAACTATTTTAAGCAGAGCTATTAACAAAGATACACTTTTGAGCGGTTCAGAGGACAGATGAACACTGCTCATTCACATTAATTTTAATTACTTATATTCCCATTATTATAGCTTCCCCTCATTAAAATATTATTCCCATCACATTTCCCAGCATCAATATCTAACTTGCCGTACGGAAAATAGAAACACAAGAGATGTATTTGTACACTACAGTAGGTTAGTATAACAACAGCCTTGCGTCTAAATATAAGTACAACACGGCGTTTCATTTGAAATGACTTTTGTTGAAAGCTTCATGCTGAGCATTCACAGAATACTCTCATAACACGAGCATTAGAAATACTATGTATTCTGCCATCCAGTCAACCACTTACTATTTCATTCCCACGTGTTTTTTTTTAATAATCATGGGGTGGCCAACTCCAGTCCCCAGGTGCCACCAATGGGTCAGGTTTTCAGGATATCCCTGCTCCAGCACAGGTGGCTCAATCAGTCATTCTGACCGAGCCACTGACTGAGCCACCAGCGCTGAAGCAGAGATATCCTGAAAACCTGACCTGTTGGTGGCCCGTGAGCACCAGAGTTGGCTACTCCTGGTCAAATCTATTCATTCTCTCGAAATAGACTCATCTGAAACAGCATGAGTAAAATGACTCCGTTTAGTTATAGATAATATGTAAAGAATATTGAGGAAAATTGTGCCAGTAGGCTTAATGGAGACTCTGCCTGTATTTATCTGTAGGTGAGAGCGTTCTTCAACTTCCAACAATACAGTCTGCAGGATTTCTCAAGTCTTTTTCACTCAGGCTGCTAGGGGTGCCAGTACATGATATAGTAGTAGAGGTGTGCCGGCTCGGCACTGGTACTGGAAAAGTGCTACCTGGAAACTGGTTTCACTAAACAATATTTGCAAGAGGATCCCATAATGATGCACTCAAAGACCTCGCAGAGTAATAATAATATATAACTTTGAATAGAATGATAAAATAAAGAGCAAACTATTATAGAGAAAACTAAATGGTTAAAAAGGGATTACATTATAGCTGCGGTTGTGTAACTAACACAGTAGACTCTAGCATGTGAGCTGCGTTCATTGTCACTAGTCGTGCCCTTCTGAGCCAGAACCTTCATGCACTGCCAGTGATAAAGAAAGCAGATCACATGCTAGAGTTAGTAAGGCCGCGTTTATAGCGCCGTTGCCGGCGCCGCAATGGCGACGCTGACGTCACGCTGCAGTTGCTGGAAAAATCAAATTGAAGTGACTTCCAGCGATCGCGACCAGGCCGTCGCGCCGGCGTGTCACGTCTACTATAAATGCGTGCGATGGCGTCAATACATTTGTTTTGGCACGACGTTGCGTCGCTGTCCCCGGCACTATAAGCGCGGCCTTACACAGTCGCAGCTGTAATTTAATCCTTTTTAAATATTGCTATTGGTACATAGATGCCCCAATATGATATATTGACGTGTCACTTTTTCCATTGGAACGACAGCAACAACAAAAACCATGACTCTCCCCTCACCCCTGTGTAGGCAAACTAGTGATGCACTTGTGCCATTTTTATTCTAATTGAGGAAATAGTGGCAAGAAATTCCAGTTAAAGAGAATAAAGAATTAACCAGGCTTGGTTGATAAGACAAAGATTACAAATGTACAGATTAACTATGTAAGGAAGGAAGCTGGACATGACTGTGAGCTATGTGTAACCTTTGTGCTATAAATATCAAGTTTTAAAAAAAAAGCAATATTGCTTATTGAGTGCTATTTGAAGCATTAAGAAAACCAGGGTTAATAACTGCTGTTTCTTCTGTCTTTCATTAACAGCTCTAAATATCATTGCAGCTCAAGATAAACTGTGATAATGAGGTTTTCAATGGAGTGTTTATGAGTCTTGATAATAATAGCTGCATTTAAAATGCAAATATTTGATTTAGAATGAAAAATAGCAAAGGGTAAATTATAAATTAAAAGAGCATTAACAGGGATTAATATTTGTTTACACATGGATATACATGTTGCTATTGCTAGTAACACACACAGCTCTATACATAGCCTTTGTAAGTCAATGAGTTCACAATCTAGTTTTTGGTGCCTGCAGAACAAGATGAAATGTCTTAATAAAGGTCCCATAGAACTTTCAATGGGGCTGGGACCCGATTGTTCCACATGGCAGTGACCTGAGAGGTATCTATATTGTGGAGCAAAAGTAGGGCAAAGAGGAATTCTTTATTTGCATCTGTAACGTTGCTATTTGCTGTCCAGGAGACGGGCAGAGGTAGGGAGTATAGTAACCGACCATTGACCCAATGACCTGGGATCTGGTGCCTAGAAAAGTAAGAATAGTCTGGTCCGGTTCCGGGATCGTGGGCAAGGTGCCGCACCGTAGTCAGGGTCACAGTTCCAAGGTCAGGGCAGGAGAGAGGCAAACTGGATCCAAGTTCCAGCAGAGGTTAGGCAAGGCAAAGCGTAACAGGAAACAGCCAACGTCTAGGAATACGAGACAGGAGATACCTTGCACAGGCAAAGGACTGAGCACTCTGGTGAACATTTATAGGCCAAGACCAATTGCAGACAATTACCAGTTCAAAGAGGAAGTTAATTTCCTGTTTTGGCGGCCATCTTGGTGTACCCGGCAAAGTCAGAGAAGCGTCCATGTTGGTGCACCCGGTAACTACTCACGGCATCAAAGATGCACTTTTGCCCCATTTGCACCAATTTGGGAAGTGTTACCAGGAGTAACCCAGTGTACATATTATAATGGAATGTATCAAGTTCTGCACCTGTTTTCTACTTGTTCCATTTTATTTGCACCAAATTTGTGAGGTGTGAGGTAATGCAAACCTCTCTGTTTACGAATCTGGGCAAGATTTAAGAAGCTCTACAAACAAGCTATGTCCATATAAAACCGAATGGAGCATTGCAAAATACATGTTCTCTTTGCGTTGATACTTCTCCCCCCCCCCCCATGCTTCTAATACTAAATTCCTTCTAAATTGAATAAAGTATGTACATATAGGTAAGGACATGTCTTCCCGAGCCATAGCATTTTATTATGTAACATATGCACTGATTGTCTGTGTTACACTAGTGCCATAATATTATATATATATATATATATATATATATATATATATATATATATATATATATATATATATATATTGTGACAAACGCCCCCTCTTTTGTAGCGCTGACGTCTGTCTGGGTTCTTCCCGACACAGTCTTCTAGGGTTAATTATACAACAAACAGGAACATGCAATGTATTACGTTGCTTAACTCAGGCTTCTGCCTGCTTTATTTTCATCCAAGTAAGGTACTGCAGCTTTAACAAGTGTAGATTAGAGGTACTCAGATACTTTCATTCAGCAGTTCTCATTTCAGTGTTATAGTATTTCCCACACTGTTATTTCAAGTAAAAAGAAACCAAATTATAAACAAAATCCTATCCCTTTCAGGGATCTAACTACACATTAGAATCAGTCTCTCTAAAAGCTGCTGGCCAACTAACCTGGTTCCACAGCTTAAAACAATGCCCTCTCATTTAGGGTCACTTAGATACAGCACAGTCTTTCAGCAACAGCAGTAAACATTTGTTTTTGTCTTATCTGTTCGTGGTGGGAACTCGGTCCCAAGTGTCCAGGCAAATCCTCTGGTACTGTGATACTTGGAGAGGCCGTCCACCCCGAAACTGGATACTGTGGAGCAGCGATACCCCCAGCCTCCAGGCTCTAAGGAGAGAGATTGAAATGCAAAACCTCTCTGCTCTAAATACCTGTGCATGTGATTAGAAGAGCAGGTGAGGGAGAACTAGAGCCATTGTAATCTGTGGTCTGGATTTTCCATCCAGCTGCCTGAGTTAATGGGAAGCTGTGGAACGGATCATTTTTAACTATTCCTGCACTTTCTGACCTAAAATGGGGCAGAAAGCTGCCTAACATCTTTGGACTATGTCACAATATATATATATGATTCGCCCTGAAGAAATATCTAGCAAATGACAGAGCCCATTCGTATACACAAATAGGAAGCAGCTTGCACTAAGCGTATTCTAATTAATTTCTTAATACAAGCTATTTCTGAATGTAATTAGCGAGGGAATACTGTGCAAACCCAAGTAAAGTACTGCACAATATGGGCTTGTCTGCCACACACTATTTATCTTGGAATTTAGCAGTGTTTAGCGAATGAGACTCTTTGTGTATAAAGCTCTTAAGAACTTTACAATTATGCAGAATAAACTGTTATATCAGCAGGCAATTGAAACAAACAACAACAGAAACACTTCTGGTATGATTCTGAAGATCTCAAGTATTCCTAAAATCAAGGGAAAAAACTTCAATCAAGACATGTGAGCGGGTAGTTACAAAATCCAACAGTGCAGGAATTTCAGCCATATCTGTGCATGGTGTGAGGAATATGTACAGTGTATAATATATAAAGTGTATTAGTGATAGTGTTCCTTGCATCATTTTTCGATAAGTTGCGTACCCATATTCCTGATTTATCACTGAATTATTATGACTAGAGATGGGCAGAATTGTCAAAATCCGTTCCCCAGGCGCTCCTTTGAAAATCCTTCCTGCGGAGTAAAGTCCGTCTGCGGATTGGGTATTAATCAATTTGAGCACATTCATCCGAATCCGCCATTGGATACAATCCAATCAATTGACTACATTTTTAACAATTCGCACTATTGAATCCAAAATCTGCACTCTCTCTCTCTCTCTCTCTCTCTCTCTCTCTCTCTCCCACCTCAGATTTAATCTGAGTGTGGATTTACAACAATCCGACTGTGGACTATTCATCCGCCATGTGGTTTGTCAGTGATAAAAAATAAAAAAAAAAAACAGAAAAGGCGGATTGGCTTTTTTGAGACTGATCTGTGAAAATCCGCGGGCCAAAGGAACCGGCAGATCCGAGGCGGATCCAAATCCACAACAAATTTTTCGCCCATCTCTGATCATGATAGTCCCATTAGTGAAGGCCATTCAACAGCTCATTCATTCTGCATGCGTTCATCATGGTACCATGCTAGGGATTACTGCTACCAATTACATTTTCCCTCCCACAAAGGTATCACAAAGCATTGTAGGAAAAGATGTTCCATCATGTAATGTTAGCAATTCATCTCAGAAATGATGCTGCCGTACTAGAAAATATATATCTTTAAGAGCAGCAGTACTAAATTAACATATTAGCTGTTAGTGCAATATTCTTTTATTCACATTGGTACTGTACACTAAGATTTTCTGATATAAATCTGCACATACATGTATACTGTGCAATATTTATATATAGTTCTTGTAATAAAAATAAGTACATACAGATTAAGCAGCCATTATTGCACCTTATTTTTATTACAATAAAACCTCTAACTAGTACAACGTATCGATACATGTATGTGAAGGTTTATATCAGAAAATATCTTATTATACCAATGTGAATAAAAGAATTCTGCACCAACAGCAAATAGGCTATTTTAGTGCTGCCGCTCATAAATATATATCTTCTGTAGTATGTCAGCAAAATGTATGAGATGAATTGCTACAGAATGATAACAGTGCTTACAAAAGGTAAATGTATACAAATACATATGTATTATGGTAATATAGTTTGTAAAAATCCATGCGGCGTGAGAAATGTGGTTTTATGAGAAAACAGATCCCTATTGTATGTTTACATTTTACTCTGTTTGATTCTTAGTGTTGGCAAAGCAAAGGCCATATAGTGATGAATATAACAAGAAGATTCCTCCTCCAAAGCCGAAACGGAACCCAAACACTCACCTTAGCACATCCTTTGATGAAACGTACATCAGAAAACATGGCCACCTGATAAAGAGTTCGTTGTCTCGAGACGCGTCTTCATCTCAGATCAGCAACCCTGCTCATGACATTGACGATGAAGAACCTGTTTATATAGAAATGGTTGGAAACATACTTAGAGACTTTAAAAGGGACGAGGAAGACCAAAGTGAGGCAGTGTACGAAGAAATGAAATACCCCATATTTGATGATGTAGGACAAGATTCAAGGTGTCTTTATGATCATAATAGTTGCTCTTCTCAGTGTGCTACTCCCACAGTGCCTGACTTAGAATTCACCAAGTCCTCAGTGCCATCCACTCCAAAGGGGCAGATTTGTGACATTCCCCCTCCATTTCCAAATTTACTTTCTCAAAGGCCTCCCTTATTGGTGTTCCCACCAGCACCCGCACCGTGTTCACCAAATTCTGACGAATCTCCTCTAACCCCACTTGAGGTTGCAAAGATTCCTGTGTTGGAAAATGTGACTTACATCAAGCAACAAGCTGCTGCTTCACCATCGTCTCTTCCGTCTCACATTCCGGGACATCAGAAATTGGAGAAAGACCAGACAGTAGTGTCTCATGGAACTACTTCCTCTGGACATTCATCCTCCCCACCCCATCCTGCTACCATGTACAGAACGCAGTCTGCACATGGCTACCCTAAATGTCATTCTGCTTCGCCCTCTCCTGTGAGCATGGGTAGGTCACTGACTCCTCTAAGCCTCAAAAGACCTCCGCCCTATGATTCTGTGCATTCAGGAAGTCTCTCAAGAAATTCTCCATCAGTGCCTCATTCTACAGTCAGAAACACATCACAAGAAGGGAAGTCAATGAATGCATCTACCAGTACGTATGGTTCATCTCAAAGCAGCTCACGTTCCAGAACACCAACAAGTCCCCTAGAAGAATTAACTACCCTCTTTACCTCAGGAAGGAACTTGCTGAGGAAGCCCTCCGGTGGAAGACGGTCTAAAGAACCTTCTGAGAGTAAGTTTTGAAACAAACATTAATATAATAGTATTTGTATCATAAGGAAACAGTTGCCTAGCAAAAAGCATCGACCAAATGTAACCATTTTTGGTTCAAGGTCTGAAGGTAAAAAAAACGATTATAATATTATATCTTAGCATTAATTTGTTCTCTGGTGATAGGTATTTGTGTACATATCCTGTACAAAACATTTCATGCCAACCTATAGTCAACATTTTGTGACCTATGTGAAAGAAGTTATCTATAATAAAATAGAATATAGAAAAGAAAAAACTGCACCAACTGTGTTCAAAGTGATAAAAAATAATCTTCTACTTAAACATATAATATTACTCAACTTAGAGTATAAAGAAGAAAAACATCTTAATAACCGAGATCTTTCTCTAAATAAGCGCACAGTGTTGCAAGCAATTAGAACACAAATGTGTTACTTAATGTGAATGTGAGGATAAATTGTGTCAAATACAGTGGCGACACACGCGCCCGGTATCTGTCGCGGCCGAGACCGGGCAAATGTTAGAATAAACTCGGCCGCGACAGTACATACAATAACCTTCAACAAAGAAATCAGGGTCTGCTGCTTGTCAAAGTGGATGGCTCGACATCACACAGATGAACATGAAAAAGAAAAAAAGACACAGCGCACGACTCGCATCGTGTAAATAGGTAAATGATTATAATATAACACAAAATTGTGGTAGTAGATGCACGTACAAAAATATCAGTTAAACAGGCAGGGCATGTTTAGGGTTCATGTTACCGCTCGTGGATACAGATGGCTTGCTTCGTGGACACCATCATCAGGGAAGTAGATGTTAGTCTACGAAACGCGTAGGATTAGTGTTACTGTTTGCTGTTTGACTTTGTTCCTGTTATCGCTGCCTCCAAGCTTCAATCGATAGCCTGCGTGAGATTCACTGATCTATTGTTGTTCGTCGCTCAATCGCGGCGCGTCCCACTGATGTCAGTGATTCCGCCTTCAGGCACCGAAGCTACAGGCTTGCAACTTAGGCTGGGAGAGCCTTAGAGCCGTCAGTGTGGGGAGTAACTGTTCCAGCCGTGTGCCGCTTTTTGGGTACTGACCCGTGGACAATATCTCAAGTGAAGGATCCTCTGGATTTCAAAAGGGAC
The DNA here is from genome assembly GCA_036426205.1 of Ascaphus truei. Classification (NCBI taxonomy): domain Eukaryota; kingdom Metazoa; phylum Chordata; class Amphibia; order Anura; family Ascaphidae; genus Ascaphus; species Ascaphus truei. Next base: position 2,366,487 of record CM071581.1, read on the forward strand.
TGAGTGGAAAGACGTTTCTATCCGGACCGGAGGTTGATGACTGCAGCTGGTGTCCACGAAGCAAGCCACCTGTATCCCCGAGCGGTAACATGTACCCTAAACATGCCCTGCCTGTTTAACTGATTTTTCTGTACGTGCATCTACTACCACAATTTTGTGTTATATTAGAATCATTTACCTATTTACACTATGAGAGTCGTGCGCTGTGTCTTTTTTTCTTTTTCATAAAACAGAACGTGTAAGAAGAAAACAACAAATTCTTGGATAGCCTACAAATATGTGATGATATTTTAGGGCCCTATTCACTAGGCAGTGCTAAGCCATACGATACCTTGCGGCACCTTGAATGGGCCGCAGATTATCTTGCGACGCAGTAAGGTATCTCCTGGTTTAACACCACTTAGTAAATATTGCACTAAACCTTATCTTCCATAATAAGATTGTCATCATAGGATTGGATAGTAAATGTTTCTACAATTTTGTAACTACGGAAGAAGCTTTAGATCGACTTCCATTACCAATAGGTAAAAAGGCAAGATTGTTGCCAGACTCGGAAACTGCCTTTTTTATTAAGAGACTAGAGCCGGGATGGCCAACTCCAGTCCTCAAGGGCCACCAACAGGTCAGATTTTAAGGATATCCCTGCTTCAGCACAGGACTGAGCCACTGATTGAGCCACTGGTGCTGAAGCAGGGATATCATTAAAACATGACCTGTTGGTGGCCCTTGAAGAATTGAGTTGGCCACCCCTAGACTAGAAATACTTTAGCAGAGGGACAGAAATCTGTATCTCTTTCATAACTTGGCATGGAATAGAATACTATATCATAGCAAGTGATGGATTAAGGTTTTCTTGCACTCCATAATGATTTGGCTCAGTTTACTCTGTTTAACTTATCCTTCAACCTTTTTATATCAAAACGTTTATGGAAGACAGTGGTTGAAGAACGTAAATGCTGTCTAAGGTTTCCTCCTGTTTAGTTATCTGCATCCTGCACCCTGTAAATGACCACCCCAAAAATAGTACATTAAAATGATATGTTCTGTATCCCCCTCCCCATCTGTCTTAACAAAAAATGCAAATAAAGTACAAGTTTATAAAAAAAATTACATGTTAACTGAAAATATAGATTAAGATAAGCAGATATGGATTTAGATATCCAGTTCAGATCAGTATACTGTACGTCAGCGGTGCACAAACTGGGGGGGGGCGTAAGATATTTTTTTGGGGGTACGGGCGGTTGCAGAGGTCCCGCACTCTTCCCTAAGGCATTTCAATTAAATGCCGAGGGACAACGTAAGGCCTTTGCAAACTCTACTTAGCATGATTCAGCCGGCTTCAGGACCCATGACCATGGCAACGCGGCGTCAAATGGTGCTGCGGGGTCATGTTACGTCACAGATGCCATGATAACATAACGTCAAATGACGCTGTGGGTCTCTTGATGGGACGTCACACGACCCCATGGTGTCATTAGACCCGTGTGAAGTAAGGGGGGTTGGGGCACAACAACGGATGAGAGCAAGCAGGGGTGCACAGCAAAAAATGTTTCCATACCCCTGTTGTACGTCATCTGGCCAAGCTTGGAAATCTGAGCAAATGTACAGTATGTTTAGCACCATACTTTTCTTCATTTATCAGGGGCTCATTGCAGGGATCTGAGGACAGTGTTTCAATTTGACAAAGTACAGCTGAACCCCGTTATAACGCTGTCCTCGGAGTCCACCCAATACGACCGCGTTATAACCGGGATTGCGATATTTAAAAAAAATTAAAAAAATGGCTGCTGCTATCAGGGATTTTGCATCTGCAAGAGGGGGAGAGCTGGGATAACTCTCCCAGCTCTCCCTGAAGCCGGCGTCGCAGCGGCACCTCCACGCAGCACTACCCGGCATCTGTAGCAGCAGCTGATCCGTGTGCTGTGCAGAGAAGCTGTGAGTCTGTGACGGAGGGGGGGTGCAGGGGGAGGATCTCACAGAGTCAGGAGAAGCCAGGCAGGAACCAGCTCCCTTCTCTCCTCTCCCTCAGCAGAGGTACAGGGAGGGAGGGAGAGGTGTGTGTGTTTGTGTATGTGTGTGTGTATGAGTGTGTGTCAGCAGTACAGGAGAAGCTGGTGAGTCTGGGCCGGGATGTCAGCTGTTTGTGTGTGTCCCCGGCCAGGAACCAGCTCCCTTCTCTCCTCCCCCCAGCGGAGGTACAGGGAGGGAGGGGGAAAGGTGTGTGTATGGAGGGATGGGATGTACACAGGGAGTGGGGGGGTGATGTGCAGGAAGGGGGATGTGATGGGAAGAAGGAGGGATGTGATGGGCAGGGGGGGATAAGATGTGATGTGCAGGGGGGTGATGTGCAGGCAGGGGGCAGATGTGCAGGAAGGGGGGTTACATGCAGGAAGGGGGATGTGATGGGCAGTGGGGGATGGGGTGTGATGTGCAGGGGAGTATTGTGTGTGTGTGTGTGTCCATCCGTCCGTTAGCAATAAAGCTTTTTTTTTTTTTTAATTAGCTTTTAAAAAACGGATGCCACACTCACACCGCGTGATAAATGGATCCGCATTGTAGCGGATCGCGCTATAACGGGGTTGAGCTGTATAGATTAAAACAGCCCTCACACACTTAACTGTTTTTAAGTCTTTTACATTGATTTTGTGTGTTTTCTGTCTATGCTAAATATTAAGAGGTTTTCTATTGGTATTTGGCAATGGTTAGCAGCTCTAGTTATTGATTAGAGCCAATAATGTTTTTGTTTTCTACTGTACCTTCTTTATATAGAAACAGTGTTAGAGGTTCGGTACAGTAGGTAAATCTAATTCCACATCCAGGTCTAGAGATAATTTATCTATGTGTGATATGTTAGCCTATAATGTACATGATTTTATCAGAGACCTGAATAAAAAGAAGTGAGGAAAATAACTACTTTTGGAGGATGAAAATAAATACCTATAGGTAACATAACTCAGACAACAAGCTTTGGGGGATGTTCTAGCAGCTGTGAGTTTGTCCTTGTACAACAGCACGATTTGACATTGTCATAAATAAGCCCAAAAACTGCATTGTATATTACAAATCACATGGTTTAAACGCGTCTATAAAAAGTGACAAACCGCGCGGTTTAAAAGAGCAATCCAAGTCTGCAAATGTTTTTACAATTTTGTATATAGAATTGAAGCAGGGGTCTCCGAAGCTGAACCCCATTAATTTCAGCTCAGAGGACCCCCTGCTTCCAGAGATACTTACCTCCGAAGTAGGTGCCGGTAACTGCCCCAGCTGAGCAAGCAATGCTTTCAAGTTTAAAGCTCCCGTGTCACATGGGCCAATAGGAAGACGCACCAATGACGTCACGGCTTCCTATTGGCTTGCAGGATGCAAAATCTTTGAACATCGGCCATTACGTGATCCTTGGCAGCCAAGGAGAGCGGTTATTAGCACCTAATTTGGAGGTAAGTATCTCCGGAAGCATGGGGTCCACGGGGATAAATTACCGGGTTCAATCCTCTATTTAAAGTAAATTGCAAATACATTTGCTGGCTTGGACTGCCTCTTTAACAGCCAAAACACCCCAGATTGTACTTGCTTTAGAAGCAGAATGACCTGAGGTGGTGCTACCAGAGCCTGACATACTGTACAGTGTGTGATTTGCTGAGATACAGGATTTGCTCTCTCAGCCAAACCCGTATTTCAGGCTCTGGATATACAGTAATTCACGATACCAATCTCACCACTCTGAAGGAGGCGGGAATAAAAATGCGCGATATTAGAAGCGGTTTTACATTTTGCACTTAACGGAGCTGCTAGAATTCAGCTAGTTGCCTAAAAATGCGAGTTTCAGCCTTTTTGGTCATTCCGACGGGATTTGCACAGCCCGAATGAAACCGCTTCTAAAAACGCCTTTTCCGTACGTTTGGACATGTGTGAAAGGCTTACAGAATAGCCAAGCATGCCAATCCCATCGCAAAGGGCTAATAGAATATCCTTGTTTGTGTGTAAAGGGGTTCAACATTCTGTAAGCTACATGCCTCAGTTTAAAGGATCTTTAGGGGAATCCGCTCGTAATTGACTAAATTAGTAAGTGTTCAGGCAGAAGATGGCACATTACAAAATGTTGGCAGGTTGATTGTAAAAAGGACTGTCAATTTAAAAAGCATATAATGTATATAAGCAACTTTCAAAAAAACGTTTCTGACCTCTATCATAAACGATGAATTTGAGAGGATGAGATATTGTATGGTTATTTACATTTCATCAACCTATTTATGTAAGTGCAGTATTATACCGCAGCACCAGAAAATAAGAACAACGTACAGTATTAGCAGAACTAATATTTTATGCATAATAGCAATGCGGTAGTTAGACTGTATGTTTTATAGATACATATTTAGCAAGACTTAATACCTCCGTGACCGTGGACCAACAGGCTGAAATCTGCAGCCCATGTGCGGTTGGTCTGTGGCCCCAGAAATCAGTACATTCTGTGGCCCGGGAGGATAGAGCAGTATTAATCGTCCCAGGCCAGAGAGTCTGTAATAACTGCACAGAGGAGTCCCAGAGAGAAGCTGTCTCTCTCTGTGTTTCCCTCAGCAGCTCTTACAGACTCCAGTCCTTTAATACATTGATTATTGAGCACAGACAGCATAATCAGGCTCCATTTCTATGATTTGCACTCTTTTAGCAAAATATCCCAGCTGAGAGTAGCATATCCGTGATTCACACAGTAAATGCAAACATTTCCAAATGGACATCTAAATTCTCTAAAGTGTCAGCACAGTACATTTTAACTTCATAGTGTAACACAAATTAAAACAGTCAATATACAGTCTGCAACTAAATAGACAAACATAATTGTTCAGACTGTAGGTTGCTTTGCTAGAGAGAATAATTAGCTGCACAGCCACAGATTAAACTAGAGCCATTAACTAATATATACAGTACAATATATAAAGTATGTGAGTTAGGTGGCACTCCACCGCAATATACGTGAATTGAATGAAACAACCTATGATGTGGTGCACGGGAACAGAGAGGGACCCCAAACCCCCTCAAAAGAATAACCAATATATATATATAGTGGTTCCCAGCACTGAGTAAGAAAAACCTGACAAAAGCGTCAAATTTGCAATAGTAACGATATATTGAAAAAAATTATACAGATCCAGAGCCCATCCTAATAAGGGAACCTCGCGGAGAGTGCAGGAAACTTACTGACGCGCAGCACAACAAAAAGGATTGGTATTGCCATTCTTTTCCTCACAGACTTATTGCAGTACACTATGATTTTCTGTGTAGTGTCTATATATGCAGTTATTGCTCTGTTAGAAGACAGTATCTTCATAAGCTAACATAGTATTAGTGTTAGTTCAATTAGGTCTTATTGATGTTACTCTGACTTTGTTAAACAAGGGTGGGGCTGGTATAGGCCTGTTTAACAGTCTTTATCATATTTTTGTGGACTTTGAGAGGTGTTATTTGGGTGGATGTATATTATTTAGGGAAGTACCACGGACTATTCTAGTCCGTGGGAACGGGCCTGAGAAGGGGCATTGTAGGCCCCGAAACGTTGACCCCCTGCATACTATCACCTTGACCTTAGCGTTTGATTTACGTTGTCTTTACCCCCTTTTCTCCCTCCCCGCTCGTTTTTTCATTCTGTATTGTTCCCTTTGTTTTCCCTCCACCTCCTCTCCCGTTCTATTTGTTCATTTATTGTTTACTTATTGGTTCTATGAGAAGTGTCCTCTAGGCCTTTATTAGGGTTGGCTCTGGATCTGCATAATTTTTTTCAATATATCATTACCATTGCAAATTTGACACTTTTGCCTGGTTTTTCTTACTGAGTGCTGGGAACCACTATATATATTAATATATACAATATATTTCCAGAGAGATCAAATCCAAGTTTATATGGGTTTGGAGCAATGCATTTGACAGATTTTTTAGGCTCTAGAAATGAAGAATAGTTATACAGATGTTCAACTTTTAACATCAATATGATCAAATAATTGGAATTTTAAGTAGGCACTGATTTTGACACTAAGGTCTGGATACATCAAGCTGTATAAGCAAAAAATGCTTTTATAGTGCAAATACATCAATGCCAAAAAAATTTAAAAATTGGATCTGGTAAAAAAAATAGGTCTAATACCACATTTTTGTATTATCGGTTATATATCACATTGCAATATTTATCAGAATGGGGGTTATTTTCAGAAATACCACACTTTTTTAATCACCTACTCCAGGCTGGCATTAGCACAAAATATTGCCCATTATATACATAGGCAAGATAAGCTAAACTAACATGGAGTAGGTGATAAGAAATAACATGAAATACATTACATTATAAGAAATAACTTGAAATAACTTGAACTTCTAAATCCTTAGAAGCCCAAGTGGTCAACAAGCCATGGTTTTCCATGACAAGCTGAACACCTTTAGATTGTAAGATTGTAAGCTCTTCGGAGCAGGGACTCCTTTTCCTAAATGTTACTTCTATGTCTGAAGCGCTTCTTTCCATCATGTGTTATTTATATTATTTGTTAGCTATATGATTGTCACGTGTATTACTGCTGTGAAGCACTATGTACATTAATGGCGATATATAAATAAAGACATACATACATACTGTACATACTGTACATACATACATACATACATACATACATACATACATACATACATACATACATACATACATACATGCAAAGACATACACATTAGTGGCTAGTAAAGCATTGCCATACAATTTTAAAAAGATTAGAGAGAAAGACATGCTGTGGGGGGTCAGGGGAGGGAGAGGAGAGAGAGAGATGCTGGGAGGGGAGAGGTGAGAGAGACATGCTGGGGGAGGAGAGGTGAGAGAGACATGCTAAGGGGAGGAGAGAGAGACATGCTGGGGGGAGAGGAGACCGAGACGAGCACATAAATGGTGTGAGAGAGGCATTAGGGGGAGAAGGAGAAACAGACATGAGGGGTACCACCAAGTCTGCCAATGACGAACAAGTAAAGGTCAGTGGCTGCTGCGACAACGCTGTGGGGGGTCAATGCTTCTCAGTGGGACACCCCACAGTGTTAATACTTCAGTCCCATGACCACCACGGATGTTAAGTCTTGCTACATCTGTATCTGTTATAAAACCTACGACCTGATTTCTTCCTTGGCTTTCTATCATTTTTAGGATAGCCTTGTGTTTTTAAATTCCCTTATTATATTAGTCACCATCACTCTTGTTGAGAGGCAATTCCATGAATCCCCAAAACACAGTTCCTCAGTGCTGCAAAAATGGAAACTTTAACCACCCATTAACTCCAAGCTTAATTGTGTATAAACTGTTAACATGCAGAGTGGTCGAGGGCAGATCTGGTATCTTACCCTGTTCTATGCATCCAGAATAATCCACGTGGCACTTTGCCAGAATAAGAATTTGAAACATTAGTTCTTTCCTCTCAAAAAAAATCAGTTTTATTTTGACATCCCAGGAGTCTGAGGAGATAGAAAACCCAAAAGCCTAAATGCATATGAGGACTCGGAGGAAGCACCCATTGTGGTTGCGAAACGCGTTTAAGCTTGTGATTTTTCTGCTCAGACCCCTGGGAAGTCAAAAAACAAGCTGCTGTTTTGAGAAGAAATAACTAATGTTTCAACTTCTTATTCTGACAAAGTGTGACACTGATCTTTATCTGGCAGTATGTTCCTTGAATCCACCACCCTTTTTTGTGAAGTTGTACTTTTTTAACATTTCCCCTGAGGCTCCTACCTTCCATGCTTCAGAGCATGACCTCTTCTTCTATATGTTCTCTTTCTCTGACACATGCTTCCATGCTGTACTTTTTTAAAAAAAACCTTATGTATTCGATCTGTCCAATAAGCTGTGCATATTAAGATCCTTCAGTCTTTCCTGATAAGTCTTCTGCTATGATAACAATGACACTGAGTTTGAACCTTGTTCAATTCCTAGTATCAGCTCCATGTGACCTTGGGCAAGTCACTTTACCTCCCCGTGCCTCAGGCACCAAAAACATAGATTGTAAGCTCATCTGGGCAGGGACTTTGTGTGTAGAAATCTTATGTACAATCCTGCTATAATGTAATTGTGAAGCGCTTTGAGTCCCATTTGGGAGAAAAGCTCTATAGGAAATAAAGTTATTATCATTGCTACAGGAAAGACCAGTGTTTCCCAACTCCAGTCCTCAGGGAACCCCAGCAGGTCAGGTCTTAAGGACATCCCTGCTCCAGCACAGGTGGCTCAGTCAAATTGATTGAGCTGCTGATTGACCCACCTGTGCTGGAGCAGGGATCTCCTTAAGACCTGACCTGTTGGGGTTCCCTGAGGACTGGAGTTGGGAAACACTGGTATAGACCATGCCCCATTTTAGTAGCCCTTCTTTGCACCAGAGATAGTGTACGGTCTCCAGAACACAGTACACTGTGTTGAGGTCTTACCAATGATCTGTAATGTGCCATGTATGTATAATTGTATTTATATACTGTTGCACCAACAATGTAGGCAGCACTTTACAACATTACAATAGGAGGTAAATACATGACAAACAATGGGAATAAAAGCAACAGGTAAATGACAACATAAGGTGAGGTCAAGTGCATTAGATTTTCGTAACAGAGGTGTAGAGCGCGTAATTAGATTCTTATAAGAGGTGGATTTTCAGCTGGGCCTTTAATGTGGAAAGTGAAAGTGCTCAGCGAATATTGAATGGAAGAGCTTTCCATAGGTAGGGAGAGATTAGTGACAAAGGTTGAAGATGGGAGAGGGCTGTAGAGGTAAAAAGAGCAAAGATGAGACAACCTTGGTTAGAGCGTAAGAGATTAGTAGGAGTGTAACAATAGATCAGAGTTTAGATATATGGAGGTGCAGAGGAGTGTAGAAACTTAAAAGAGGAGGATAATTTTGTAGTTGATACGGAAATTAATATGGAAGCCAGTAGAGAGAGATCAGTAGGTCAGAAGCAGATACGCGCCTAGAAGAGTACTAGATGATTCAGACAGCAGTTACAGTAATCAATACAGGAGAGAATAAGGGCATGCATTTCTGTTTTAGGGGTAGCAGAACATACAGTTGGCGTATCTTAGCAATGTTGCAAAGAAAGACGCAGCAAGATTTAGTAATAGCATTTATATGTGGGGAGAATTAAAGGAAAGAGTCAAATGCACCCCCCAGGCTGTATGTTTGAGAGACTGGTTGAGTGTTATTGACTGTAATGGAGAAGGGAACAATGGGATCTGGTTTAACCATGTTAAGCTTGGGGTGAAGAAGGGCCACCCAGGCTGAGATTGCTGATAGGCACTCTTTAATTGTTCACTGGACTGCAGGTGTAAAGTCAGTTGTAGATAAATATAGTGTATCATCAGCATAGAGATGACTAATGAATGGTGGGAGAAGTAGGAGGAAAACTAGGAGAGGGCCATTCCACGGATGCCAAGAGAGTGAAGAATTTGTAGGGGAAGAGGGTGGGAAACAGTATGGAAAGCCGAGGAGAGGTTAAAAGAATCAGAATTGAGTAGTTTCCTTGAGATTCGGCAAATTGGACGTCATTAGCTATGGTGACGAGTGCATTTTCTGTAGAGCATGCTGTGCAGATGCCTGATTATAGAGGGTCAAATAGGTTATGGTAATTCAAAAAGCGACGTATATGTATAGAAGCAATGTGTCCCAGATGTTGCTGGAAGGCAAGAGGGAGACACGGCCATAGTTAGAAGGGGCAGTAGGGTAGTTTTCTTAAGAAAACTTGTTTAAAAAGAGATACCAGAACACAGAGATTAGATAAGGATGTTAGTGAGGATGGGGACCATGGTAGAAGCGAGAGGTTATAGGAGATGAGAGAGAATGGGGTCCGGGCTGCATGTGGTGAAGGTTGAGAGAGCTACTTCCTCCACTGTAACTGGAGAGAAGAAGACAAAAGTAGAGGGAGGAGGCTTAGGAAAAGGGGGTGTGGAAGGGACAGAGGGGATTTCTTTGCCGATGGCTTCCACATCGCACTTGAAATATATCAGCATCCCTACTTCTCTCTCTGCTGCTAATTAGGAATGGGCAATATTTTGGGGCGGATTTGAATCCGCAGTGGATTGGACGGTTCCTTTGGTCCGTGGATTTCAGCGGATCAATCTCAAAAAGGGTGATTCCCAATTTGTTTGTTATTATTACCAATACACTCCATGGATTGCGCAACCCGTGGACAGATTTGTAGAATCTAATCCGTGGATTCAGCCATCCGTTCTTAAGAATCCGCGGTTTAGATTCTACAAATCCGTCCACGGGTTGTATCCAATGTCAGCTTTTGATGAATCCGCTTGGATTAAAACCGCAAAACAGATTTTGGGGGGAAAATACAGGAAACGGATTTGGGCAGATTCTCCCATCTCAACTGCTAATACATGTACCTATAAAACCTAACAGTTTGCTTGCTTTCCTCATTGCTTGCATTGTGATATATTGCATCATGAGCGGGTTCAATAACTTTGGCTACATCTGTAATTATTCCCTTCTTACTGTACTCAAATTCACAACACAGTCACCAATGGGCTCAATGCTTAGTTGGTGCACAGTTGGGGCCCTTAAGTTGGTATGATGAAGCTGCTTGGTTTTAATATCAATCAGGGATAAAAGTTTAATTGAAAACAAAGCAAGTCCTTGTTTGTTTAGGGCAGGGGTGCACATCTCCAGTCCTCTAGAAGGTAGGTTTTTAGGCTATCCTAGGATCAGCACAGGTGCTCAAACAGAGACTCAGTTGAAGGCTGAGATTGAGCCACCTGTGCTGAAGCAGGGATATCCTGAAAACCTGACCTATTGGAGGGGGGCGGAGGGGCTTGAGGACTGGAGTTGAGCACCCCTGTGCTAAGAGATACCGGGGAAAGAGAGGGTTGCTGAATGTGCTCACAAGTGATATTTTTATTTGCTGGGTTTATTTTTTTGCAAACCAATGCATTTTTATAGACATGTGGACCCACTTCCTATGCATACAGTATGCAAAGGATATTCATTGGTAGCCCAAAAATGATGGTGACCTTGAAAAAAGACATACGTCCTTCAAGTTCAACCTGTGCTAAATTTAGAAGACAGATAACTATACTATATCTGTATTTACAGTTTATTGATCGAGAAGAAGGCATTGTTGTTTCATTATGTAGATGAACGCCATTGATAAATTACCACAAAATGCAATAGTCATTTACTTAAAATAAGTTAAGGGGCTCTTCAAAAACGAATTGTCAGTTTATTAATGAAAGTATCATGTTTGACACTCAGATAATTATAGCATTTTATATTATGTGAAGGTCCCCACTGGCTACTGCAGCGCCCGCTGTGGCGGATGCTGCAGGGACAAGAGCCACCCAAAATGCAAGGGGGGCCGCCGCGCTGAGAGAAACTCCTGCTCTCAAGAAAATTGAGAGCAGGAGTCGCGACGGAGCACTAGGACGCGCCCCCCCGGTGGTTCAGTCAATGAGGGTGAACCTGCCGGGTGACGTCACGGCCGCGCCCCCATCACTCCCCCATCACGCCCCCCCCTCTCTTTCCCCCTGCAGCTCTCTGCAGCCGCCTGCCTCGCAGATGCCCGTGCAGCTGTCACGCCTGTATGCCCGCAGACCTGGCAAGACCCCAGTACTGAGGTGGGAAGGGTATTACCACACACCCACAGCAGTGGGAGAGAGCCTGGAGTGTGGTATGGCATTGCTGGGCCTTTTGAAAGATAGTTAGTGATACTTGCAACGCCTTGGTGTTATAACGTAGAATAGTGGCGTCCGTGCGCCAGAGTCCAGGGATCCAGAAGTCAGAATAGTCAAGTTCGTAAGCCAAGTCCAGGGGTTACAGAGGTCAGCAAGGTAGAGTTCATAAGCAAGGTTCAAGGGCAACAGAGAGCAGGGTAGTCCAGGACGAGCAGAGGTCAAACCAGGGAAATCCAGAGATAAACAGGAGCAGGAACAGGTTGGAACACAGAGAGAGCAAAGCATAGGACTGCACACAGAGGGATAACAGAAGCTATGCAGAGCAATGATAGAAAGGACAGACAGGGGTTATAAAGGAGGGAACACCAATAGGAGAGAGAGGAGGAGCAGAGAGTGATGTGGGAGACAGCAGGGATAGGTGAGGAGGAGAAGAGGAGGAGACAGAACCAGTAAGGGAGATCGCCTGCAGGGCATGGGAGGAGGAGTCAGGAGACTGGAAACCCTAGAAGAGGAGCATGTGTGCGCGCCCTCTGTAATCTGAGAGTGCGCGCGCACAGGCTGCGTCACGAGGCGTGTGGAGCGCCGTGGGGGCACCTGCAGAGGGGAATGGAGGAACGGAAGGAACGGCCGCCGGAGGTAAGGACATGGGAGAAGATACCGAGGGGGCCTGAGAGTGGGAAGCGCCGCAGCAGGGGCTCGGGGACCGCGCAGTTGTGTGCGAGTTTTGCGGGGCGAGCGCCGTGGTAACTTAACGGCGTCAGAGGCTGCCGGAGAGGGACAAGTGTGGGTTAAAGAAGGGAGGCTGGCAGAGGAAGGGACAGAGAGGATAGGTGAGCATGTGACATCAGGGGCACATGAAGGGGAAGGAATCCCCTGAACCGTCACAGCAGCGCAGGCAGCGGGGCTGCAGCCTAACTCTAAAAACAATAGATGCTGAGTGTGAAGAAGGGGAGTCCCAGTTCAATTCCCAATGTCAGCTTCTTGTGACATTTGGCAAGTCCCTTTATCTCCCTGTGCCTCTGGCACCAAAAATAGATTGTTAGCTCTATAGGGCAAGGGCTCGGGCCTGTCAGTGCTGTACAAGAAAAAATATTATTATTATTTTCTGCTACTTGAGTTGTAGCTAATGCTATATAATGGATTATCAATGAAAAGATGGAAGATGCTTGTGCACACAAGTGTATTACATCAGTTTAAAATAAGGCATTCAGCATGATCTGCCTCAGTGATTACTGGACAGCCAAACAATTACTAGATATATCTGTAGACGACTCAAACAAGTCCCAGCAGGTGATCCATGCACATTCTGTAAAAGCAAGTTATTCTAATGAATATAAAATAAGGACAGAACATTGAAATGATGTACAAGGGACTCATTATTCATCATGAGATATAGATATATAGATGATAGGTACTTGGTAAATGTAAGCAGTTTTATTTGTTGCACATCAGTATTAGTGCCTTCAATGCAAGAGAGGACAAAGATGTATAATTGAACATTTAGTGGTTCCTATGGATCTATCGTTACTAAGGGTAATTCCACAGTAGTTAGGCTAAATAATGTACTGTTAAAGTGTGCACATTGAGTCCATTTGAAAGTATACAAGTAAATCAAATGTTCAGTTCAAGTTGTGGGTAATGAAGAGGCATGGCCGGCGTGATGGCGGTTCAGGTGGTGACTGTGCACTGAGCCCCTCTGTTACAGAGGCCTCACGCTGTTCCCCAGAACAAACCAGCTGATTGCCGAGGGAGAGCCCGAGGCCTCTGTAACTGCCTCTTAACTTCTCCGGCGGCATCTCCTCCTGCAGAGTCTCGTCAACTGGTGTTAACTTGCCATGGCAACAGGACACCTCGTAGTGCTGCGTTGCCATGACAATGTGACACTGCGACGTCACATAGCGCCATAATGACGGGACACTGATAAAGAGATGCCACGCTGGACAAAGTAAGAGGTCCTGCACATGTCCTTGCACCGAAACCCACAAATATCCCAGCCGGCCCTGTGAAAAGGGCTATGTATAATGCAATGCCATAAGTTATTTTGTTGCAAAATAGACACACAGAACAATAGCAAGTTAGTGCGTCTCTGTGCGCCAATGCACAGAACACATTTTGATGTGGTGTGTGTGCGCCGACGTCTTTTTCATAAAGAACAGAATAACGCTAGGCGGTGGAGTAAGAGGTGAAGTTCGGATGCCGTCGGTGGCGCACATGTACATGATATGTAATATTCAACTCCGAGCATGCACCATTTTTGTGCGTCGTAAATGCGTCAAAATTGTCTGTCATGTTTTACTAGGCATAAACAGCAAATGCAAGTAGAGACATTTGTAGTCCTGTGCAAAAAAAGCACACTTTGCCTTCGAGACCATTTGTAATGTCACTAATAAAGATAATGAAGAGCACAAGTCCCCGAGGTACTCCACACGCCATTTTAATTTCTTCCCCTCCCCTGAATATGCTGCTTTACCACAACTCTCCTACAGTATACTGTAGTGCCCATGGTTATTCTAACACAAACCAGTGGCAATCGCCAAAAAGACCCAGGTGCACGCTGGATACATGCCTTAAATTTGCCTTAATCTAGACCCAGCATTTCTGCATTGATTAATGGCCCATCAGATTAGCAGCGGGGGTCCCTGGCAGTCCAATTCAAACTGAATGGGACTGCCAGGGACCCCTGCTGGGTTAATCCTATGGGTCATTAGTCAATGCAGAAATGCCTTAAACTTGCCTTAAACTAGCCAGTTTACACCCAGCACATACCCAGAATGTAACCGGGCTAGTTTAAGGCAAGCTTTAGAAAACTTGTGGTCTCGTCTGTATGTCAACCAGTCTTTTCCATTGATTTCGACCAACTTAGAATCCAGTCCCGAGCATTGTACCTTGTTTATCAGAGGGATTTTGTTTATATGTGGGATGGTGTACCCTAAACCAGGAGTGCTCATCTCCAGTCCTCAAGACACCCCCCCCCCCCCAACTGGTCAGCTTTTAAGGATATCCCAGCTTCAGCACAGGTGGCTCAATCAGTGACTCAGTCAAATACATAGTTACATACATGTAACTACTGGAGAAGCAACAGACCATGTTCATCAGTGAAAATTGCCCATTGGAAAATGTAGCTGTCTTTGGCCAGGATTTACTAAACTCTGATAAGGATTATCTTATAAAGATAACCTTAGTACATCTCCACCTTTGTTTCTCATAAATCCAGTGCTGAAAACCCGTTGCAGAAATAGTTTAAACTCGTTTGTCATTTTGTTCACCTTCTATGTGAAAATACTCCATTTCTGGTTGTAACAATTTGCCAATCAAAGCAGCAAAACATGTGAAATCGTATTTATCTTTTTCATAAATGTACAGGTATAACAAACGTACAGTACTAGCCGGAACATTCTAATTATAGAATTTGTTATATGATCCTGTGTCTAAATATTCCCTGCATTTCAAGTGGGATCCATTTTATAAACTTCTTTGAATGTCACTTTCGGTGGTTTTATTATAAATTATTTTAGTGACATATTTATTAAATGTTGATTTTGACAGTGAACCAATATATTCAGATGGTAACTTTGCCAGCTAATAATACTGATCTACAATGTTATCAGTGTATTCTCTCTGTGAATCTGCATGCAATATTATCCCAATTCTTACCTGGATTCATTTTTAGCATCATGCTTATAGTTAAAATTCAGGGTTAAAACGAAAACGTTTGACAAATAGGCTCAGTGTACATATTTGTTCTTCAGTTATTGATTAATATTACCCACTAACAGTAATCTGAGATGATCATTGTACTTCAGGATATTACTGTCTGATCCAATCAGTTGTTCATTTTTGGTGTTATTAGTTTTTTGATGATAAAGCAAAGACCATGAAGTGAAAGATATCTGTGAAAGGGTTAGGGATAATGAGATCTTGAAGAGAAAGTATTGAACTTTTATTAGTAAGTATTGTAAACGCCTTTGTAGTTCATTTTTCTTTTTTTAAATATATTAGCTGAATACTAAAATATCACTCTGTTTAATCAGACAGAGAGAGACAGAGAGAGCGAGAGATGGAGAGAGAGACAGAGAGAGAGAGATGGAGAGAGAGAGAGGGATTCAGAGAGATGAGAGAGAGAGGGTGGAGGAGAGAGAGAGAGAGAGAGAGGGGGGAGGCGAGAGAGAGAGAGAGAGATTGCAGGAGAGGAGAGAGGCGACCCGAGAGAGAGGAGTAGTAGAGTCAGGGATTTAGATGAACGAACGAGAGCAGAGTTGAGGAGGAGAGCGAGACGAGAGAGAGGGGAGGGGGGGGGGGGGGCGGGAGGGGGGCGTGGTAGGGGGGGTGGGATATGTGAGGACGATAGAAAGGATGGGAGAGAGAGATATGGAGAGACAACCAGAGAAGAGAGATTATGGAGAGCACAACACACATGACAGAGAGAGAGAGAGAGAGAGACCGTTGAGATGAGACGAGAGATTTGAGAGGAGGACGTGAGAGAGAGAGAGAGAGAGAGAGGAGAGATGGACAGAGAGATGGATGGAGAGAGTGAGTATGGGGACAGAGAGAAGACTATGGAAAGAGAGATATGGACGGGACGATGGAGAGATATGGACGAGACAGAGAGAGAATATGGAGAGACAGAGAGACCGATAGACCGAGAGAGAGTTGATTGGAGGCGAGGAGAGAGAGAGAGAGAGAGAGAGAGAGCAGAGTTCAAATGAAGCTGGAGAACCTCCCAAGCTACAGAGAGAAACACTCTGGCACCTACCTACTGAAGGTAAAGGCCCAAAAAGAGACAGACCGGGTCTCAGTACAGAATGGAGTGTCAAACAGCTTGGAAAGTAGAAACAGACAGACACAGACAGAACTGGAGAAGCCCCGGGAGCGATGAGACTGTGCCAGCGATATTGCAGCTAGGAGAGGTAGAGTGAAACATCCTTCTGCTGCATGCACTGACACACTACTCTGAAGTGAGGAGCGCCCACCTGGAGAAATATTATGCTCTTAACCAGAACTTTCTAATTAATATAGAAGAGACCAAACAATAGCGATCCTCTCTGGGAGAAGATGAAACAAAAGCAGAACTAGCTGCACAACTTGATATCAGCACCTGCCACAGGCGCAGAGAAACGCCCACTAAACCCCACATCCCTGTGTGTGGTAACTGTTACCACTGTGTACCTTGTTTGTAACATTATACCCTACCCCTGGTTATTCATGTACGTGTGTAAACCAATTATACCCTACCCCTGTTATTAATGTACTGTGTAACCATTATACCCACCCCCGTTATTCATGTACTGTGTAACATAGACCTACCCCTGTTATCATGTAGTGTGTAACCATTATACCCTACCCCTGTTTATTAATGTACTTGTAACCATTATACCCTACCCCTGTTATTCATGTACTGTGTAAACATTTATACCTACCCCCTGTTTCATGTACGGTACCATTATACCCTACCCAGTATTTCAGTAGTGTGATAACCAAATCCCTAATCGTGTATTAAATGACTGTGGTAACCGTATACCTAAATCTGTATCAGGTGTACATGTGTAACTCATTTACCTAACTCTGTATTCAGTAGTGTACTGTCGTAACCATTATACCCCTACCCCCCTGTTAGGTCATGTCTGTGTAACCATATACCCTCCCTGTTATTCATGTATGTGTAACATTACCTAACCCCTCTGTTATCATGTACGTGTGTAACCATTCCCCTAAAATCCGGTATTCATGTACTGTGTAACATACACCACCCCCTGTTAAGTTCCATGTGATGTGTACAACCATATACCCTACCTCAAGAAACAAAAGGAAACACAAAGAGGCAGGCACCAAGATAAGAGAAATAAAGTGTATTACAAATAATAAAGATAGTAACCACTTACATGGATATAAACTTTAATAATCCCCAATCCGATGATAACTTCTCTAGTAGGGCATCACATAAGGTATGCAGGGACAGTATCAATCCTCAGAAATCAGTCCCGCGCGTGGGGCTGTGCTGTGACGCTGTCAGACTCGACGAGTGGTAGTGGCGTAGATGCGTAGCGGCATGCGCAGGAAATGAAGCCCCCTAAGCTGTCCTTAGGATGCCTGTTCCGTTCCGTAATTGTAGTCGTGATCAGAATAAACAAAACACTTGTGTGTGTACTGGCTATGACATAAAATGAGCCAGCAACACAGTTCGAAACTTCATTTCTGCGAATGCGCGCACTCATTAGCCACGCTGACACTCGTGTGGGGTCTGACAGCGTCACAGAGACACGCCCCAGTGCGCGGGAACTGATTTACTGAGGATTGAGACTGCCCCTGCATACCTTATGTATGCCCTACCAGAGAAATGATCATCGAGATCGGGGATTATTAAAGTTTATTCCATGTAAGTGGTTACTATCTTTTATTATTGTGTAATACACTTCATTTCTTATCTTGGTGCGCTCTTGTGTTTTTTTTTTTTCTTGAATACTTGGCGTCACCGTCGGAGTTCTCCGTGGGATCCATCTTGGAGGTGGGGTGAAGACCCTTGAACAACAGGAGCAAGCAAAAGAACAGAGAGGAATTAATATTCCACATCCTTAAAGAGCAAGAGCACGGATGGACACTTTCCCATTATTTACCCTACCCCGGTTATTTCAGGTACTGTGTAACCATTATACCCTACCCCTGTTATTTCATGTACTGTGTAAACACTTATACCCTACCCCCTGTTATTATGGTACTTTTACATATACCCTACCCCCTGTTATTCATGTAGTGTGTAACCATTATACCCTACCCCCTGTTATTTATGTACTGTGTACCCATTATACCCTACCACTTGTTATTCATGACTGGGTAATCATTGTACCCTACACCCTATTATTCCGGCTTTGGCAATACTGAAATGCTCTTTCGTCATGCCAATAAAGCTTATTTTATTTAATTTGAGAGAGCTATTCTATTAGGGCCATTGTTAATTCAAGCCAAATGGAATATGGATAGAGTGAAATCAGCACTTTTAGGGCACATATATAAAGAGGTAATGGACCTGGGGGGGGGGGGGGGGTGGAGGGGGTATGAGGGGGTAATGGGGGCTTGGGGGGATATAAGGAAGTAATGGGCTTGGGGGGACAATATAAGGAGGTAAGTGGTAAGTGAGGAGAACTTACAGACACAGTAGGAGGGTGTTCTGTTAAGTGCATCTGCAAGGGGTCAGTGCATGAGGTGTATAGTATCAGCAAGCGGAGCTACCCATACGCTTCGGTACAAAGGTGTTTTTAGGAAAGATCCTAAAGGTGCATGTTTTAATTATATTTTGGAGGGCATAGCACACATGACATTGACAAGCCTCCCGCAGGTATAATACATCAACAGCATCTTCAACACAATGGGCAGAAACTCAATGGTAATGCTTCGGTGAACAGTAGGATCATCATTATTATCCAACAACTTTACTTCAATCCATATTTTTTACTTTAAAAAACGTGCCCTTTTTCTTACATAAAGCTGCTAAAACTTGTTTTTCTTTTCACTGAAAATTCAATATATTTTTTTTAATTAGAAGGGAAAAGTTCATATCCACAGGAGAGAAACATAATGTCTATTTATGTTTATATACAAAATATGTTTCTTTTAGGCATTCACTAAAATATAATTAATAGTATGGTAAATTAGCCTCTTTAAAGCTGAGTGCTTTAACAAAATGGACAGGACCATTAATTTTCCAAAAGGGTTCTCTTCCAGCACAGTAAAGAGGTTGTTATTTAGTGTTTCACTGGACATGTTTAATAAAGCTTCCCAGTGCACTAACTAGCCATTCTCAATACTTTTGTTGCTATGCATTGTAGATAATTGGACATAAAAGCTCTTGTGTAAATTTAGAAGGCTCATTTAAGGATTATAGTGGGGTCAGAGGAGCACCGAGAGGTAAAATAAGGATAAAGATCACATTGCCACATTGTGAACTCTACAAACCTGTACTGAAATCATTGCATCATTCCATTACTCTAAAGCGGCAGTCCAAGCAATATCCTACATGTGTTTTTAATAAATCAGTTCTGTACTATGAGAAAATGCTTGTAGCATTTAAAATAAATGTATTCTAATGTAACAAGCATTTTTGCTTCTATAGAAACCATTTACAAAGTCACATCCCCTTCGACTTCTCTCTCTCTACAGTAGCAGTGCACCAATTATATCTAGTGCCTGCCTGGTCACATGATCTTCCACACAGAACTTTGCATCCTGGGTACTCTTGTGCAGCCCTAACAGTGATATAAAGAGCCCCCAATTTGGTGACCGATTACAGGAGAACGGATCGATCGGCATCTTAGCTAATCACTTGTCAGTGTGCGGATTGTATTGATGCACATATTGAATAGGAAAAATAATAATATTTTTTTTTAAACGGCAGCTTGAACTGCAGCTTTAAGTCCAGCCAAGGCAAAATATGATATCTGAACAAAATATTCGGCTCTCAGTGACAAAGTTCATTTTAATAGGGACTCATATGCCTGGATTTTTAGATAACAGGTGTGTGACGATATATGGGTAATGAGGCTCTTATAATAAATGTGAAGCTCAGCCATTGCCCTATTGCCTGGATGAATATACAGGGATGCCCGTTATATGCATCCTATTGTGGCCAAATATATTATGTGAAAGTATGTGTAAACCTTTATTTTCTGTGTCTAATGTAACTGCAAGCATACAAATGTGTTTTAAGGCATAGCCAAGGTCACTGGACATACAGTACAGGGCTGAGAAAACCTTTATTCAGACAACATGTCTGGAGAAATGGCTATTGCTTGGACTAGCGGGGGAGGGGTGTGTACTCAGTCCTGGGGAACTGTGACTCTGAGGGCAGGGCAATTTTTTAGGTCATCAATCTCCACAGGAGGTATCCAGCTAAAACTGGACCCTGAGGGTTTAAGACCCAACTGACTCAGGCATTAGTGGTTAGTTGGTTTTAATTTCCCACAGTCCTGATTGGCCTTTGTAACTCGCTCTGCGATTGGCCCGCATTGCATGTGTGTTGTGATTAGTCCCACACACAGCATCCACTCTGTGATTGGTCACCACCCTTTCGCCATGATTTCCAATGGAAACAGGAATCTAGAAAAGGGGCGGACGATCTCCGTTCCACTGATCATTCCTGGACTGGCGTGGAGATGGACTAAATGGTGTACTTTGAGGTTGTGCCAGAGACACCCACGGCTGTGTGCCTTTCGGAAGCAGGTGATTTAAACTTTCCTCCTTGCATCTTACAGCTAGCGCTGCCTGGAGTTCCCGATCACCCACAAGAGTGGAAGCTGCGCTATGTAAGCCATTTCGATGGCAACGGGCACCCAGGACTGTTAGGATTCCCCCTGTATTCCCTGTTTGGAGGAAGTTAGTTCTGTTGGGTGACTTTGTGCTGCATCTGTTGGCTCCGGCCGAAATAATCACCTGTTTATTTGATCTCTGTGTCCTGTCTGGTGCTTGATCCCGTGAAAGAGTAATGGTCTCCCGTTACAAAGTGGGTAACCAGTTGTCCAATACAACTAAGTCCTTCAACTAGTTTATTCTCATTTGCATTAAGAAAAAATCAATCCATCTCATATTAATGGCAGTATATTCACCTTGACAGAAACACAATTTGGAGTGCCTCTGTTTAGTGGTTTCAATATCAAACTGTTCAGAAGAGACTATATGTGTCCTTCATATTACTCTGTGTGCTCATGCATGCACTAATTAGATTTTACTAATGATATTCAATGGTGTATTCACTATAAATTTCAGCCAAAATATGGTATGATAAACAGAGGTTACTGTAATAAAAACACAACATAATGAATTATTGTAACCTTCTCATTTAGGCTGAAATGTTACCTACTTTTTATTCAGAAATATTGAATACATACTGTACCATCAATATAAATCTTGTATACTGTGTCAATGAAATGTGCACATGGGACTAGCTAATTTGTATTGTGTACATTAACGTTTGTAATTACTGAGCTGAATATCAAATTTACTACTAGACAAAGTGCTTTGCAACTATAAGATAAAAAATACACCGTTCTCTATATTTAATGGACTCCAGTGTTAGTAGAGATGGGCGAATCCGCCCAAATCCATTTCCCCCCTCTCCCCCCAAAAATCTGTTTCACGTTGTAAAATCCAAAAACTGATTTTGGTCGTTTTTAATCTACACGGATTCATAAAAAAATGCCATTGGATACAACCGGTGGACGGATTTGTAGAATCCAATCCGCACATTCAGTTTTCTTAAGAATCCGCTTACGGATAGCTGAATCCGCGGATTGCCTTCTACAAATCTGTCCATGGGTTGCAGAATTCAGAGTCTATTGCTAATAAAAAAAAAATCATCTGCAAAACACGAATCGCCCTTTTTGACCAAAAAAGGACCAAAGGAACCGGCCGATCCGCTGCAGATCCAAATTCGCCCCCAAAATGTGCCCATCTCTAATTGTTAGTCCATTGATGAAGAATATACAGTTCATGTAGAATACTCAGCACCTGGGAAATGATTATTCTATAAACCCTAAAGGGACCAATCACGGCTTGTTGGGGGTTTTCAGCCGATTGTGGTGTGATCAGCCATTTAGGGATATACAGCTCAGCCCCGTTATAACGCGAATCCACTTTTAACGCGATGCAAGCGTGGCTCCCAATTTTCGTATGTATGTATACTTTACAACACGATTATTGGTATCTTAAATACTTTATTGTACAATGCATACAATTGTACATTATTTCTAATGCGATCCGCTTATAACGTGATGTGATTCGTTGGACCCCAACCACAGCGTTATAGGGGGGTTGAGCTGTATGTATATATGTGTGTGTGTATGTGTGTGTATCCCTTAGTTTTGATGAGGTAATATAGAAATCTACTGGGAAAAGCACTACAATGTAAGGTTCATTTTACTCTGAAATGACTGTGATGTTGACATTTAATATAACTGTATTTGAACATATGAGATGTGTTAGTTTTTGTGGTAGTGAATGAAGACACATACCTGTCAGCTGGATATTTCTAGGTGGCAGAAATGTAGTACAGCTGTACAGTATATAGAAAAAACTACTATACAACTAAAATGTTTACTCGTTGGTTAGAGTGCTTAACCCTTTCACTATCTGAGGGGGTAATGTAAAAATGAACAGGGCCATGAATATTAGGGAATTTAGTCTGTATATTTGCTCTATCCAGTTAAGGAATTGAATATATAATTTTGGATTGAGCAGTAGTTCATATATTTTTATCTCCATTTTTCATCATTATATCTCGTGTGCACTTAGCACAGGGACACTCAACTCCAGGCCACCTCCCTCCCACAACAGGTCAGGTTTTCAGGATATCCCAGCTTCAGCACAGGTGGCTTAATTAGAAGCTCAGTTGAAGACTGAGCTTCTGATTGAACCACCTGTGCTGAAGCTGGAACTGATTGAGCCACCTGTGCTGAAGCTGGGATATCGTGAAAACCGGACCTGCAGCGGGGCTGGAATTGAGCCCCACGTAACTTAGCATATCTATTCTTACATTTTTGTTATGTGATCCCCCCTCCATTTTTTTACACAATTTTCTTTCATATTTTTTATTAACAATGCTAGTATTATAATTTCCATCATTGTGAGAATGATTTTTTTCAGGTCTCTTTTAATTCCATTCCTACATCTTTTTTTTCTTCGATTTCTTGAATATTTCACATACTGTATAGTTTTCATTTTACTTATACATATTTTTTATGGCATATTATACATACAGTATACTATTTATTGCTGCGTCTTTATAATGATGTTGGAACAATGAATATTGATGTAATTAACGTACAGCTAGATTATACATCTTGTTGACTGTCTGCTGTATTTATATTGGTGTAATCTGATTATATCATTGTTCACATGTTATTTGTTTTGTGGAACATTTGCTCTCTTGTATTTTATCCATTAAAGCAGCAAAACATGTGAAATCTTATACTGGAAGCTTTTTTTTTTTTTTTTTTTAATAAAGCACTTCTGTGGTATTAGATAATAGTGGCTGTTTAAAAAAAAAACCCTCTTAATGCTAATTTTTATGAGTTTTAAACCATCCTTTGTTTTCTACAGCAGGTTTTAGCCCACCTCCTCCCCAGCAGTGTAAGATCTTCGCAACACTTTCCTGTTTGTGATAATGTGTTGCCAATGTTCCCAGCAGTATGAGCTGCAAACTGTAACACTAGGCAATGTTACCCTAGTAATATAAAGATACATTGTAGCTGCTGAGTTACACTGACTGAAGCAGCCATTATGTTAGGCACACAATCAGAATGTATACAGATTTATAACAGGAGCACCAAACGATTGCCAGCTTAGGTAAGAATGTAGAATTACACATTGTCACAGCTTTACATACAGTATTAAAAAAATAGGAGGGGGGAAGGGGTATGTAGTGTTGCTGCTTTAAATCAACAAGTGTATGTTAAGATTGATTAATGATTGGGGCGTATTTTTGTCCACTTTCTTTCTTGCTTAGTTACTATTGAGCATTTTAAGCAGCAGCAAACCCGAGACCCCTAATATAGTGGGCGCAGTGCGTGCAGCAGTTATAGTTGGCTGTAGTTAGCCAGCCATTGTATGCTAGGGCCGCTCGCACGCACGGCAGTGAGCGTGGAGCCGAGCGATAGCAGGGAAGACTCCGAAAAGTAAGTATTCGCGCCGCTACCGCAATGTGTATGTATGTGTGCATAATATTAATAAATAATTTATTCTCACAGCATTTAATTTTTAATACACACACACACACACACATATACATACACACACACAGCTTCCCCAGTGACACACAAACACACAGTGTCACACACATACACACAGTGACACACACACACAGTACCTTCCAAGCCTGTCGCTCACAGCAGCACGGACCGTACACACAAAAAGTGTGCGTCACGTGCACGAGCGTTCGCACAGGCGCGCGCCCACTATATTATGGGCCTTACTTCTTATCTTATTTTGTTTTTCTGTCTTTCTTTTTGTTCTAGGAATGAAGCGGGGGTCTCTGGAGCTGAACGCCATTCATTTCATCTCCACGGGTCCCCTGCTTCCTGAGATACTTACCTCCAAAGGGGGTGCCGACTGATTTTACTAATAACAAAACACTACAAGTTTATTAAACCATCCCTGACTAATGTCTGATTGCAATACCCTTCTTTATCTCATCTTTTGTTTATAGCAGCGATGAAAATAATTAAGGACTCTAGTACAGTATATAACAACTGTGACATCTCTTGTTCCTTAAGGCAGGGGGGCGCAAACTTTTTTCCCTGCGCCCCCCTGCCGGCGGTCTCCTCACTTCCGCGCCCCCCTTCACCCCTGCTCCGGCGTCATAACATCACATTGCCATAGCAACATGACATCACATGACCTCATGGCATCATTTGATGCTGCGTTGCCATGGCAATGCATGTGAGAAGCTGCTGGAGCCAAGGTAAGTTAGGTTTACAGAGGCCCTGCAGCTCCCTCTGCACTTAATTTAAGTGCCTTCGGGAAGCGCGCGGGCCTCTGTAAACCCAGCGCCCCCCCACTCAGTCTCGCACCCCCCCTTGGGTCGCGCCCCC
Organism: Ascaphus truei; assembly: GCA_036426205.1. NCBI lineage: Eukaryota > Metazoa > Chordata > Amphibia > Anura > Ascaphidae > Ascaphus > Ascaphus truei. The sequence goes on from CM071581.1 coordinate 2,391,731, forward strand.
CAGTTTGCGCACCGCTGCCTTAAGGAGTACTTGAGATTCCTTGCCCGTCTGAATGGGTAAAAGTTATTTGTGGTTTGTCCATTAAAAACCTCATGCATTTGAGTCTGTCAGATTATCAAGAAATATTTTTGTAACAGTAAAAAAGAGAGTTACATAGTTACATAGCTACCTAGTTACATAGATACCTAGTTACATAGTTACCTAGTTACATAGTTAGATAGTAGATGAGGTTGAATAAAGACATACTGTACGTCCATCAAGTTCAACCTATTTTCAATTTAGACAACAGATATTTGTCCTATATTTGTAATTACAATATATTGATCCAGCGGAAGGCAAACAAAACCCCCTCAGTGACACATTATCCTATGATATCTCATAAGGGGAAAAATACATTCCTTCCTGACTCCTGATTTACTTTACAATATCTTGAACCATTGAATTATAGCTGTAATAAACCCATTTTCGGGTTGTCCACGTATTCTGCCTCGACCAGTTAGCCTTCAGAATATGTAGTTTAGGGTGAAGCGAGTGGTACAGCCGACGTAACTTCAGTACAGTATCGTTGTTCCCACATGCCACAAGAGACTGTCTCCTGTAAGGGCATTTCCTTTAGAAAGAAAAAGCGCTGATGTAAAACAGAGCGCTCGCATGTTGGCAGAGTGCCATGCAACCTCAGATGATCCCTGTAGCAGTTTACAGACTGAAGCCTCATCTGGCGCTTTGCACAACAGTGAATTCAGACACTTACTGTATGCTACGAAAAGAAAGGGGATTGATTTATAGTCTGGGTGTGTAGTAACAAAACCCCAATGGTGGTTATTTAATGAAGTGTGATAGTGCCTACCGGGTCACTTTCACAGTTTAATGAATAACCCCCAATGTATGTGAATAAACATGCAATTCCTTTGTTGTACGAATGGATATATAAATTGATGGCATATATGGCATTCTTCCTACTGTATGCCTATTTTCCACACTGTGAAATCTTAGTCTTCTCTTGACCTCCCACTGTTATTTTGTAATCTCTCATGTTGGGACAATTTGCTGAGACAAGGTGTTTTCAAATAATTCTCTTTGTTTTCCCTCCATAATCTTTATTTCATGTATTCACTACTCTCTCAAACAAGAAACATTTTGGGGTCTATGTATCAAGGCAGACAGGCAATTTTGGCAAAACCAGGGTATTTTTTTAATCTTCCCCTATGCATCAAAGCACTTGGCCCCATCTGCCCCAACTTTGTCCATGGGGTCTGTCAGTAGGAGGAGTTGGGGGGAGTTACATGGTGCACAGATTATAATGAGATGTATCACATTCTGTGTCTCTGCCCCAGCTTGCACCTTGGGGAGAGTCAGTAGGAGGAGTTGGGGGGGAGTTACATGGTGCACACATTATAATGAGATGTATCGCATTCTGCGTCTCTGCCCCAGTCTGCACCTTGGGGAGAGTCAGTAGGAGGAGTTGGGGGGGAGTTACATGGTGCACACATTATAATGAGATGTCTCGCATTCTGCGTCTCTGCCCCAGCTTGCACCTTGGGGAGAGTCAGTAGGAGGAGTTGGGGGGGAGTTACATGGTGCACACATTATAATGGGATGTATCGCATTCTGCGTCTCTGCCCCAGCTTGCACCTTGGGGAGAGTCAGTAGGAGGAGTTGGGGGGAGTTACATGGGGCACAGATTATAATGAGATGTATCACATTCTGTGTCTCTGCCCCAGTCTGCACCTTGGGGAGAGTCAGTAGGAGGAGTTGGGGGGGAGTTACATGGTGCACACATTATAATGAGATGTATCGCATTCTGCGTCTCTGCCCAGCTTGCACCTTGGGGAGAGTCAGTAGGATGATCTTGGGGGAGTACATGGTGCACACATTATAATGAGATGTATCGCATTCTGCGTCTCTGCCCCAGGCTTGCACCTTGGGAGAGTCAGTAGGAGGAGTTGGGGGGGAGTTAGTTACATGGTGCACACATTATAATGAGATGTATCGCATTCTGCGTCTCTGCCCCAGCTTGCACCTTGGGGAGAGTCAGTAGGAGGAGTTGGGGGGGAGTTACATGGTGCACACATTATAATGAGATGTATCGCATTCTGCGTCTCTGCCCCAGCTTGCACCTTGGGGAGAGTCAGTAGGAGGAGCTGGGGGGAGTTACATGGTGCACAGATTATAATGAGATTTATCACATTCTGCGTCTCTCTGCCCCAGTGCGCACCTTGGTTAGTGTCAGTAGGAGGAGTAAGAGCATCATTACGAGGTTCTGGCGATTGTGTGGGATGAAAGGCTATATTCGCTAAGTGGTGCTATTGCACAAGGCACCTTCTCACGGCAAAAGATATCTTACAACCGATTGACTTGAATCAGCCATAAGGAGTCTTCCTGCACCAGAAGCTGTCTTGTAGAATAGATCTGCTTATTAAAGATGCGCCTAAGCATTTTACATGGTGTAAAACATTTTTCTGTCTTTATTAATATAGTGAAATGCTATAAAATTGCTGCAATTATTTCTATCATCCATTTTTTTTTTTTTAGAACCAACAGATGAAATAAAGGTTAGAAGCCACAGTACAGAACCATTACCAAAGCTGGAAAACAGAGAGCGAGCCGGTCCACATGCATCACCTTCCTCCAGAGAGTCTACAATATCTCAGGAATGGGATGGAACTCCAGGCCCAACACTTGTCTCCAGTAGACTCGGAAGATCATCTGTCAGTCCAACAATGCTAGCAGGAAATAACAGCTCAGGTAGGGATAGTACAGTATGTTTGAAAACTGCTATGTTAGGGTCCCATTCCCCAACTCCCTAACATGCACCAAATACATGAGTTGGTCATAGTGTAAGAAGACGGAACTCTTCTGGTTAACGGTGAAAACTAAATATGGCAGAGCCAACCGTTGGCGGAAAATCAAAATTGGCAACATTTGCATTATGATACTTAATTTGCATGGTAACTATATTTTTTGACATGGAAAAATATCAAGATAAAAATGCTAGTATTTTCACATGTGCATTTTGTAACACTCAGCAATGCAAATGAATTTGTTACATGAAAATCTACCGTCCTTAATGAAACGTTACCTATCATAGATTGAGTCAGATCTTAACTGGAATTAATGTGTTGGCTCGACCACTAGTTCAGTCAAATTGTGGGCCAAGTCCAGTCCTCAGGGGCCACCAAAAGGTCAAGTGTTCAGGATATCACTGCTTCAGCACAGGTGGCTCAATCAGTGGCTCACTCATTATGACTGAGCCACCTGTGCTGAAGCAGGGATATCCTGAAAACCTGACCTGTTAGTGACCCTTGAGGATGGAAATTGGCCACCCCTGGTCCACAGTATATAACTCAATTCCTGTTATCTATGAACATTGTTGTCCCTTGGCTTTGTGTTGGCTCAACATATTGTCTTCATCAATTGTGTATGGACCTGCAGTGCACTATGCACCAATCTAGTCAATTTAGCCAAGGTACTTATTACTCCAGCCAGTGGAGGGGAAATAGTCATGTCCCTCTCGCGCACAGCTGAATTAAAACAATGGTCGCTGGCTTGTTCTGTATGTCCAGTTGGAACACACTATCTGTATTTCCCTAAAACAAATGAAGCTTTTTTTGGTATACTAACTAGTTATGAAAAAGTTTATGAAAAGTAAAGATATGAGAATTATCCTGATTTTTTGCTGACACCCCATATTATTTAAATGATATAAACGTGACATTTTGATCTGCATCTGTACCATATCTATGTGCACTACATTAAAACAAACTCAAAGGGGTGATTTTGTAAAGTTCCCTGACTGCAAAACTGGAGCCAACCAGTAAAAAATGTTGAAACCAGAATTATCAAAGGAAAAACTCAAATAGCTGTCAGTGGAATTCCTTCTTGTAAAATAAATCTATTACTGGTTTTGCACATGTATCCCAGTTCTGCAGCCAGGAGACTTTGGTTAAAAAAAAGCCCCAAAGACTGACATTTTTCATTCACATGTCTTAGACAGGTCTGCAACCCTGCCTTTCACTATTATCACCCAGCATACAGTGCTTCCACTGAAGCAAGGGATTCTGGGAAATGTCATCAAAATGAGCACACTGTGTCACATTTTGTCTGAAATCCATATTTACATGGAACCCTTATAAACAAATGCTCGCCATTCACACAGCTTTTAAGCATAGCATGGGTTTAGATGACAAGGTGACAAAAAGGTGACACGGTGTGCTCGTTTGCATTTCATTTCCCAGAATTCCTTGCTGCAATGGAGGCACTGTATGCTGGGTGATAATGATGAAAGGCAAGGTTGCAGACCTGTCTAAGACATGTGAATGTGCTCACAAGTGATATTCTTTATTGGCTGTATGCTAACAGTGGAGGATTTTTGTCGCCTTTTCACCCACCATAACTTAAATAATGTGTATGGTATATATATATACCAAAATACTTTGTGGTTGTTTCAATTGCAATAATTATTTTTTTGACGCTACCTCCAGAATTTTACTTAAGCTGAAAAGTATTGGTAAATCTCAATATAAACCTTAAATGGGCAGTCTGCCTTACTCTATCAAGTAAGTTGACATGTGAAATTGTTAACTTAATACCATATAATTATGACGAGAGAGGATTTATTGAAAATACAGTCATTCTGTTTCTGTATCCCTAGTTTCGTAGCTTTGTTTAGCGCAGCCTCTTAGTACAGTATGAGTCCAAGGATGAAAACATTTTCGCAGTCTAGAGCTTTTAATAATTACACTAGAAAATTGCAGTGTAGATGGAATCGAAAAGGGTCCAGTACCTAGGTTATAAGTGCTAGAATGTCAAAATAGCAGTTTGAGGTCACAATATGTATGTATATCTTTATTTATATAGCACCATTCATGCACATATCGCTTCACAGCAGTAACACGCGTGACATCATAAATGTTTCCGACATGCATGTAGCCGTTAGGAAAAAGAGTCCCTCTACCATGAGCTTACACTCAAAGTCAATTTTAGGGACCAACTGCAGACCATTTGTTTCTAGTTTTTATCCTCAGAGAAGTGTGTCGTCTAGAGAAGGACGCATTTTTCGCGTGGATTTGGATCTGCAGCGGATCGGCTGGTTCCTATGGTCAGAGGATTCCAGCGGATCAATGTCAAAAAGGGCGATGGCAATAGATGGAAGCAAACATAATTATGCCCCTTTATAAAGCATTAGTCAGACCACACCTTGAATATGGAGTGCAATATGTGGGCACCACTCCTTAGAAAAGGCATTATGGAACTAGAAAAAGTGCAGAGAAGAGCCACCAAATTAATTAAGGGGATGGATAATCTGATTTATGAGGAAATGCTAGCTAAATTAGGTTTATTTACATTAGAAAAGAGGTGTCTAAGAGGGGATATGATAACTATATACAAATATATTTGGGGACAGTACAAGGAGCTTTAAAAAGAACTATTCATCACAAGGGCAGTACAAAGGACACAGGGTCATTCTTTAAGTTTAGAGGAAAGGAGATTTAACCAGCAACAAAGGAAAGGGTTCTTTACAGTAAGGGTAGTTAAAATGTGGATTTCATTACCCATGGAGACTGTGATTGCAGATACAATAGATCTGTTAAAAATAAAGTTGGACATCCTTTTGAAAGGAAAGGCATACAGGGATATACCAAATACGTAAACATGGGAAGGATGTTGATCCAGGGAGTAATCAGATTGCCAATTCTTGGAGTCAGGAAGGAATTTATTTTTCCCCTTATAAGATATCATTGGATGATATGTCACTGGGGTTTTTGTTTGCCTTCCTCTGGATCAATATACTGTAAGTACTGATATAGGATAAAGTATCTGTCGTCTACATTTAGCATAGGTTGAACTTGATGGATGGATGTCTTTTTTCAACCTCATCTACTATGTAACTATGTAACTATGAATTTAATTTTTACAGATATATTCAGTCTATCTCTGTTTTATATTAGTTGAAACTACATGGACAATGTTAAAATGTGGCAGGTTTTCCCAGAGGTTCCTATAAAACCCAATACATAGATATTTGCAGTGTATTCGCTATTGGTTAACTCATACTCATCCATGTCCATACACAATGTCCTCCTGTGGCAAAGGTGTTGTTGCATTTATTCTAAATCTGTGTAATCCTTTTGTTCTCCAGAAATGAAAGTAAGCTGCAAATTAGGTCGATCTGCTTCCACTTCAGGTGTGCCTCCTGCGTCTGTTACTCCCCTCAGGCTAGCCAGCGAGCAACAACAGAGCAAGGTACCAACGTTACCCAGTAGGGAATGACGTCATGTGATGCAACATGCCAAATACTTTCCACTTCTCTGTCTGTCATCTGTTGCAGTCAGTTCTGTGTGTGTCTGTCTTTGTTTATTTCAGTCTGCGTCTGTCATTAGCTAACAAAGTCATCCACTTTGCTGGTGGTGGAGCTTTGTTTCTCAAAGTTATGTGTTGACTCCGATTTGCCTCATTCTGTAATTTGAATGTAACATTTTACTATTGTACTTTTTTTTATTATTTTTTTTCATGTTTTGTGCACTTTTTTACTGTCTGAAAAAAATGTATCAACGTTCGATACATTTCACAACATTGTATCTGTTTAGAGTTTCATGTCTCGTTGTCTACAGCACTTGAAGCATTGTTAATGATTTGTACATACCTTTTTACAATGTTCCCTATTGTACTGTACTATGTGTGACAGTTTTGCATTTGTTTCGGTCTTGGTGCATGATTGTAACTGTGAAGTTATCACTGTCTGTACAAAATACTTGCACAGCCATTTTTGTTCCCATCTAAATATGGCAGCTAAACACATTTCTGCCCTCGGGCGTAAAAAGTCAACACGATTATTTCTGAAGTATGTTGTAAAATAGCCACATGTCCTCATTATCCCTTTTCTCTGGCAGAGAGACTTGCAAAGCATTGTTCTGCAGGGCTTTGGAAATCCCGCCCTGGCAGGGAAAGGGTGTATCAGAGACCATTCTAATGACAAAATAACTCTAAAAATGACATGTAAGTGTTTGTGCATGAAAATTCATATCTATACTATCACCTGGAGAAGACAAATATCAAATAAAGACAGCATCAAACGAATGGATCCCAGTTGTGTTGTGCTGATATCTTGTTCCTTTTCAGTGCATGCTTGTGTGTTGCTGTTCTGTTCATTTACCAAGCTAACTGCAACAGTTAGAAGCTGGTAACATGTTATCATTAAATGTCTGGGCCGTCTTTGATGAACTATATGGTTTTCAAATGTTATGAAACATGGCAGCATTGTCATTACACCATTACAGTATGTAGAATCACAAAGGCATTTGCTGCGATCTGAAAGTATGAGGTTAAAATATGTGAATAATTATGAGAGAGAGAGAGAGAGAGACCCCCGAAACTCGGGAGAGCAGAGCGCGACCCTTCTCCCAGCCGTAGCACGTTTCGACGCGGGACTGACGCTCCGCCTCTGCACCACATGTGACACCTCGAGACTTGTCGAAGCCGAACCCAGATCGAGCGAGAACCTGACGAGAGTAGAGAAACTCAACGAGCAGGGAGCACTGGGAGCGCCTCGTCACCTCTTAGGCACCGAGCAGAGACCAACGAGACGGAGCGGATTGAAGAATGGAGGACCTGTTCCCCCATCCTCCCCCCGCCTCACGACGAGAGACGACAGAATGACCGACCCAGAGACGAGACCCCCCCGTATACCGCCGCAGCCCCAAGACACTCCGTCACAACACCCCCCCCAATCCCTCGCTCCAGAGACGATGGAAGTAGAGACTGGAGCGAGAGTGTACGGACGACACGGATGAATTGAGAGCGGGGAGAGAGCTTATTCGATCCCTCACGAGATATAGTACCGAGGCGCAGCCCAAGCCTCCCTGGCCTGTTCCGCGCCCTCCCCACCCTCGATGCGTGTCGAGCGACACCGCGTGAGCCAGGGAGACCGCCCAAAAGTTTCTGCGATACCCTCAGCCTCAGACAAACCGAGGCGCACTTGCAACGACCACCGATGATGTGCACGATCGTTGCACACGGCCGATCCCAGCCCCCCCCTTGTCCTTAGCCAGTTAACGAGTATACGAAAGGCCACCCCTGTCCTCTGCCCCCTGAAGGACGAGAGGTACATTAATGTGAGAGAAGGGTATTCAGATGGGACGATGTACGAGCGAGAACTGTAGACCTCGTCTCGCTGTGGAACCTGTACACGATGCAGATAACGACCTTTACCACCTGTCCATGAGACCAGACTGCACCTCTGAAGAGAGATGAGCTGACCGCAGCCCCCTAGATGCACGAGCACCTTGAAAGATGAACCCCGCTCCCACTCTCTCTGCCCCAGCGTAAGGGGCGGCTTTCACCCCACACCCTCTTACTTCCCCTTGTGAATCTGAAGAGACTGACGAGTGTTCCCTCCTTGACCGACCTCGCACCAGACGCACCCCCTGAGAGCAGTGACTCCACAACGACCGTTATCTTCGCAAGACGTAGACACCCAAATGAGACCCCTAAAGTAGGTGAGTAGAGCGACGTGGAGCAGAGAGGTACGACACCTTCACCGCGAGCTGTTGAGAGATCTATTAGCCAACGGACTCCCGATATCCCGACGACGAGAACCGCCCATAGAAGTATCCACAGACGTTCCCCCTCAGAGACCAGTGACCTAATAGATGATTCTTGGAGAGACTGCACACTCTAGTCTAAAATATCACCCTTCTTTCCAGACCTCCGTCCCCCACGCTAGTATTTCTGTCCTGTCTCGTGAACCGGACTGCTTGCGCTATTGACCGTTGCTTTGTCCGCGAGAGAGAGATACAAACCTCGTGATCGACGACTCGTGCACCCGTTTCCTTTCATCACGGAGAGACTGAGGACGACTTGAGCCAAGCACTGCCCTTCAGATGTGAAACCACGCCTCGATTCTCCTACCCTACCGAAGCTTGCCATCTTGACAAAGATGCACTTGCTCGGAGTGATGACCGAGGTCAACCCACCAAGACGGACGCATCTACTCACGCGGAGAGCAGAGACTTGAGCAGCGCAGCGAGTCCGGCATTCCGTTAGCCCCCCCCCACCCACCGACTGACCCAAGTCCAGCCGCATGCCCCTGACGTACTCACGTCGGATACAGAGCAGATGCTGGCGATTCCATACATCTACCCGACACGCAGAAAAACGCACGGCACGCCGATAGGGAGAGAAGAGCGTACATTACTGTATAGAACTTTTGAGAAATGCCGAATAACGGCACCCACATCCCCCATGTAGAAAGCCCACAAAGACGTGAGGCCTCCAAGAGACCCCTGAGAGATCTGAGACGACCCGAAGGTACCCCTTCTCCCAATTTCCTACATCGACGAGACCGCATTTACCTCGGATCGCCCCCCCTCCAGCAGACGAAGTGAACGATAGAAGAGGAGCCATGATAGTGCCATCCCCGACGAGACGACCCCCCCTACCCCAGTCCCCCAACTGTCCACTCTCACCCCGCACCGGAGACTTACGCAAGATGAGAAGACCGTAGCAAGGCCCCGCCGTGACTCTAGACCCTTCGAGAAGACGTTCCCCGTGACCCCACCGCCGATTAACAGAGCCACCCCGTGAGTGGCAGGAAGTAGAAGCAAGACGTCCATCTACCATTCCCCCAATCAGAACCCAGCCACACAGACGAAGAGGAGAGAGAGCAATTTTTGAAGACTCCCGACGCAGACGTTTTATGAGAACGTCCTGCCATCTCCCAAAGCGCCAGTCCCACACACCTCCCCGTACCACACCTTCCCCACACCTAGCCGCTTTCCTTCCTCAATCTTCCAACCAATGCCGGGACCCTTACACTGGTGGATGCATCTCCTTAGCAAACTCGACCCGACTAACTGATGGGATGTAGAGATAACAGACCGAGCACTGAGAGTTACGCATCCCCGAGCAGTGTCCGGGAGTTAGTCCAGACAAGAGAGATTTCGTGAGCCCAACATTCCGACAGGTTGCGACCGGTTTTACAACCTGAGTCCTACCCCCTATTACCTCACATCGCCATCACCCTGGACCAGGTGCCCCATCAGTCCCGGTTCACAGGACTCCACTCCGACTCGCTCGCCGGCGACACGCAGCAGAAGTATGACCAGCAATGACCCATGCGGGAGCATGAGCCCTACGAAGACGTCAGATGAACGACCCTACTGATTTGCCCGACCCCCACTGAGACCCCGAAGACGAGGAGTACGAACTGATGATGGTGAGGAGAATCGCATTGCTAACGCTGCCAGGAGAGCCGGAGAAGACGTAGACTCCCCCGAGCAGATCAGACACGATGAGAGCCCGTGTAGAGTTAGCCCGACGCACTGACGAACCGACGAGACGAGAATCGTTATTCTGCTATTTTCTGAGAGTTGGGCGAGATGAGCGAGCCCAAACTACCAAATGAGACCCCGACTCCCTGATTCGACTCTGAAAAGTTGACAATCGACGCCCAGAGGTTTGAGCCCCTCCCTCATCGCGTACTGATCGATCGGAGAGGTACTCCGGGATTAGCAGCATCCCCGCGAGGGAGCAGTCCCTGCGACGACGCGAGAGACTAACAGCCTGGATAGCCAGACTTTTCAGAGACTGAGTTCGAGGAGATGAGAGAGACCGCTGAGGTAGATAGAGATGAACCCCCCCCACCGCGAACCCCCGAACCGAGACACCAGGGAGACTGAGCAGACGTGAGGAGAGAGCATGTTGGACTCTCCCCCCTCCCGTTTTTCGTGACGGAGAGACGACGGGAGGCGGAGGCGCGAGGAGAGACCGAGCAGAGAGCAGCGACCGAGAGGAGGAGTGAGAGGAGGAGATGAGACGAAGCTGGAGAAGAGAGAGAGAGAGAGAGAGAGAGAGAGAGAGACTTTTTATTCCGTTAGCAAACACATTACCTCAATGTGCATGTTAGGTTAGGTCATTATCACATGCAATTTGTCCAGACCCTTCTAACATTAAACTAAAGAAAAATGGTGGAAGAGATGTATTACTGTAATGCCGTATTTCACAAACTCCTTTCCCACCCATCGTGTCTATCATGGTACAAAAGTTCAAGCAACAATAGAACAGCTTACAATGGAGAAATATTTGCAAACTCCCATTGGTTCCAATCAAATATTATTTATTTATTAACTTGCGATGCTGGTGTTTTTTTAGACCACAATTCTACTGTTTTTGCGTTAGTGAGATGTTGATGAATGACCCCCGTAGAGTGAAAACTTTTGACAGTAAATTTGTTACACAAAAAAAAAAAAATTCATTTTCAACCTAAGTGACCCCACAGAGATTACAGACAGACATTGGTAAGAATGTTCAATTAACCCCCAGAGTGCCAGCAATGCATTGCAGAACAAAAAAAAGGTTTCAGAAGTCAGTGAAAATGTTAATCAACAAGTCCTAGGAAAATGGCCCAAATGATTAAAAAAAATTGCTATTTTTTCGCTTTTTCAAATTAAAATTCATTGAACATGTAATTGCCGTTCAAAGAAAATTTGTCCACTGAAAAAAATGGGTGATATTTGCTAATGCGTGGAAAAGTTTGGTTACGAGACCCATGGCACTCAACACCTTAAAGTCATACTAAGGTTATTAGAATATAAATGGGGGGGGGGGGGGGGGAAACTTTACTTGGTGTTCTTAATAATAAAACATTTTGATTGCCTAATACACAGAAACAATGCAATTTGTCAACATGTGCAGGACTATTCATAGATAGTTCCACCCTGAAAATGGCTGGGATACTGACTGGTATATTTAGTTTGTAATTGCCCTCAATTAGTTTTTAACACATCCTGCCTTAACCTTAGTGAGACAACGAATAGAGTTTTAGGATCTCCTGCGCAGCGTGTAAAAAAATGGATATTCACACCAGGAATGAGTGAAAGTCTTGACAAGTCCTACATTATCACTAATGCCTAATATTAAACCACATTTTCTATTTGAAAGTTCGAACAAACACATTAGTGCTGTGCAAAACTGACCAAAATGCACTTACTACATTTTAGGCAAATTTAGACAGTGAGCCGATGCATGAGACAGTGTGACCTGTGTTAAAAAAAAACGGGACCCCTTTTCTTTTTCGTCATATTTTGCACACAAATCACTCAATTTTCATGAAAATTTGAGCAATTGCAGGTCTGTCACAGTAAATCTTACATGTAAGAATCTAATAAATATTCTTTGGAAAAGGTGATGGCGTGATGACCTCATCAAGTGCATAGTTACAAAAATGGTGTTTAGCAAAGAAGATAAGCGCGTTATAAAGTGCTGGAGACACTGGAAGAATTATGGTCCAAAAACGCTGCCATAAAATGTGCTCTGATAAAGGATGGTCGCCAGGAGGACGAAAAAAATACATTCGTACAACAACATATCGTTCAGCAGTGGGAGCAGCTGGATCAACGCGTTATCGATGATGTAATCAGACAGCGGCGTTCTCGTCTTTGGGCGCGCGTTTCAGCAGGAGGAGGGAATTTTGAACACACACTTTGAACACAAACGTTATAGTAACCTTAGTGTTTCAGATTAGATTAAAACAGTTTAACACCTTTATGAGCTAGAAAGGAAAATCTCCTATTTTCCGTTTAATCAACACAAACCTCCCGCAGTGTATCTGGTACTTGTTGACACAATGCAATGACATCAATTTAGTTACCATCCATTCATTGTCTACATTGGGCTTCTTATACAGTGTTCATCTATATTAACAGACCTATGAATGTGCCCATTGATTGAGCGAGAAATACATAAGATATGATGAAAAACGAAAGGGATTCCTTTTACCCTGAACACGGTGTATAGATTCATTATCACACAAATCTAGCAATTTGAAAGAATTAAACCATTTAGCATATTAAACGAAATTGCAGCGCCCATTGAATTAATGCATGGCAAAACAGGAAAAATTTAGCGTGGGGGTCGCAAACCTCATGCAAATGTTTTGCACATCTTTAAGACTCCTCACGTATAAAGACTGTTCGTTCCATATTAAAGTGTATTGCAAATCTTACTGTAAACTGAAATATTCAATAACACTTTAATACGCGAAGGCTATCAGAACAGGAGTACGCATATTATAGGAAACATACGTCCTGGCATGAACCACAGTACTAAATGCTTTTATGCTAGATCAGCCTCATTGATCTGCTGTTATGCTGGGACAAGCTTAAAACATTTGAAGGCAACCAATCCTGTTACCAACCACTTAATGAAAGCCATTACTTTGCGCTTCACGTTCTAGAAGAGAATTTTTAATAAATATTAGTTAACATAAAGGATATGACATACAGAATGTATCTTGTGGCTAAGGATTTATAGTAAGGCCACCCTGAATGGCTTTAGAAAGGCAAAAGGATAATGTATATACATGTAGATATTTTAATTATTCATGTCAGAGCCCTGGCGAGGTCCTGAGTGGGTCAAAACGTTGGCAATGCCTACGATGCATCTCTCCATTGCATTCTAAAGTGGTGTGTCTGGCTCCTCCATATATTCTCTGCAGGTTTGCTGCCAGAAGTGGTTTTTATTTTTTCTTGGTTGTGAATCCTACCCCCTCTAAACAAGGAAGAATAGTACAAACAGGGACACGAGTATCATATATAAAAATAAACATTGGTAGAATCGAGTCCAAATTAACCAACGATGGGCCATACATCAAGGGTGGCCAACTCCAGTCCTCAAGGGCCACCAAAATGTCAGGACGGGGACACTGATTGAGCCACCTGTGCTAAAACTGGGATAACCTGAAAACCTGACCTGTTGGTAGCCCTTGAGGATAGGAGTTGGCTACCCCTGCACTCTATAGTCTGTAGCAGCCATGCGAACCGTTTTCCGCCACCTAAATCCTCATTGCGGACTATTTAGAATATGCCCCTAAATCCACTGTAATGGTATCAAACATTAGATACGTTGCTTTCTATTTTGTTTAATTGCAAAACACAAGTTCAAAAGGTAAGGGGATAAAAACAAGCTGACACCCTTCCATTTCTTTAATTACTGCTGTTCAATTTCTTTCTGAGCATGGAAGGGCATTCCCACTGAGGAGTAGAAGGGTGCTGAGCTTGAGTACGCCTTTACTCCCCTTCACTGGGCCAAAGTAATCAGAATGGGAGATTTAGTCACGGTCGTTTCCCTGCGACCACATTTACCGCCAGTGTTTGACTGCAGACGGACCCTCCGCCGCAGCCGATCCGCCACTGGGATCCCCGCTGCCGGACGCTTCTAAGGTAAGTTTTATTACTGTTTAGGGTAGGGGGTTAATTTAAGGGGTTTAAGAGGTTAGGGTAGGGGTTTAAGGATAAGTGCTCTGGGTAGAGGGTTTTAGGTAAGTGCTATGGGTAGGGGGGCGGCAGCAGGCATCATGGCGGCAGGTTTCCGGTGGCGGGGTGAATCGCAGCGAAACGGCCGCGACCAAATGTCCTAGACCGATATGGATGTTGGCGCCAAAGCTGCGTATTATCTTCTCTACCAATTTGCCCAATTTAAAATAGGTTTTCTTAACTTTCACGTTTTGCCCTAAAATGTCACAAAACAGTACAATGAGTAGCACAAAATATAAAACACTGTTGTAAGCTTTCCTTAGAAGTTCTAAACTAAGAGAGGATTTTTACCCCCTCTTGTGCTTGAGGTGTCTGCAGCACAGAGATATGCAATGCATCGCTGGCCGATCTGCAGAGCCCGACTGTAAATCAATTCACAATAGCACTTTTCAACCCAGTGAGTGCCCCAGGACGCAGACACTACATCATGCTCAAAGGACTTCTTTTTCTAGGTTACATCCCATCCTACATTCCCAGGGCGCTCGGGACGCGTTCCAACCAGTGAGGAAACGGATAAGGTTCCCTGCTCTTCCGTTCCTTCCAAAATGTCCTCCGCGATCTCGTGACCACACGGTGCACAGAGTGGCCTTGGCACTCGGGTGCCATGAGACCCCTCTGTCACTCAAAGGGTTAAGGGACCCTAAAAATATTGTTCTACGTCGATATTTCTTTCAAAGAGCAAACACGTGGTCTTGGTAAAACATTGAAAGGAAGATTCAATTTGTATAAAACATTTTTGTTTTTCCAGCCAAGAAACCGGCGCTGAGACTTTAAATTAATGTTATTAAACAGCCCAGCAGTGCCGCAGCGTCTCACTAGCCAAATGGTACAATCTATGGAAAGATTTAAGGGGATTTTAATTTTTTTATAATGCTACTACATAGACCTTGGCGAGTGGGATTGCTGTTATACAGAGTACGGTTAGTTTATTCGCCCATCAATATAGAATACATTCATTAATACCATTATTAGATCATTAATACCATTTGGTGGTTGGATTTGATAAAATCTTGACATTTGGTGAGATCAAGCACAGCCTGTCTGTGCCGTACATTATTACAACTTATATTATCATTTGGAAAGGAACCTTGAAAAGGCTGAAGAGGTGAAAATTCCTCCATTGGCGTAAAGTAAAAACCCCTATTAAATCCAAATAAAGTAAAAACGCACTCACAAACATGTGCTAAGTACTCAAAGTCAATCAATTTTCATTTATAACAAATTCCCCAGGGGAATACGGGAAGAAAATATGAGATTCAAACACATTTGAGTGTATCTTCAGATTAATCTAAATTTGTGAGTTAAAAAAATTATTCCCAATATTTGTTTAATCTTGTGAGAGAATTCAAATCCCTTCCTGCACTTCAGGGACATGCCTTGACAGTTGTCCATTACTGTCTTTCAGCTATTCAACAGCCTCAGTTGGTGGATGTTGATGGTGGTAGTGGATGTTCATGGGGCTTGTAGTGGATGGTGCTGGTGGATGTTGATGGTACTGGTGGTGAATGTTGAAGGTGGTGGATGTTGATGGTGGTAGTGGGTGCTGATGGTGGTGGTAGGTTGGTTCCTGTCTGACCAATCATTGGGTTCCAGGCAGCAAGCCTCCTGTTTTGACTTCTGGTGCTGTTAGCCATTTAATAATCTGAAACATCTCCAGCCTCCCTGATTTATTTGGGTTTTCTATCCAGCACTCACTGTTTCACTTCTGGTAGGCACAGCTGTAGAAAGTGCTCCTGGATCATGAGAGCTTTAAAATCCTCAAAGCTTGTAGTCTGTAGCTCCTGATTCACTCCTGGAACATGGTTTATAGGTGCCCAACCATCTCGGCAGCACCCCACTGCAGAGTCCTGAACGTCTGTCATTAGACCTTATAAGTGATAAGCTAAGCAGCCTTGATGGCATCACAATACTGATCCAGGTGGACTGGAAGATCAGAAAACACTTCCAGGGCTTTTCTTCTTAGTCCAGGAGTTAAATGTTTTTCCCTCTGATCACAGGACAGCTGGTACTGCCTGCAGGTCTTTTCAAACCCACGCAGAAAGGTATCCACGTCCCCATCTTTCTCCAGGACAGGCAATTGCTCTGGACGGTATCTTGAAATGCTAGAATCTCTCTGCTAGGTATCCCTATGGAGTCTGGCAAGCTCTAGCTCGTATTCCACTTGGCTTCATGCTGCCCTTCACTCCGCAGCCTCTTGCTGACCGGCCTCTCAGTCAGCTTCTCTCTGCTGGTACAGTAAGATGAGCTGCAGCTGCATCAGAGCGACAATAAATGTCCAAGGAGTTATGTTGATTTGGGCAGCTGGAATCCTCTTGGTGGAAATGTTGTTGGGTCGAAACCCATGGACGATGTGCAGGGCACAACCACTGTCTGGCCTACTGATTTGCTCATCTCTAGAAGAGACTATGAGATTCACACACTCAGATTCCTTCCTGCCCTGTAAGGTTGTGCCCTAATACATGTCTATTAATGTCCCCTAGATATTCAGTCAAAGAAAGTTCAGTCTGCGCTCTTGCTTCCTAGTGTTGCAGAAATGAATTCTTCTCATTCCTCTTGCTGTTCCTATGGCTTGAAGTGTATCCCCTCACTCCAAAAAACGAACTCCGGTGGAAGACCCCGCCGGCAAACAGAATGACCAAGAAAAGAAGCAGAGAAGCGCAACAAGGTAAGGAAAAATTGTAAATGTAATAAACAAAAGGCAATAAAATAACTTACATGTAAGTAAGAATAAATGAGTATCCAGGTCAGTGAAATGTTCAACAGATCGGCATCATCATCAGTCAGACAGGGGGGCAATTTCAGTTCCGTTTATGTGGAGATCTCGCATGCTGGGACTCCCTCTATAGCACTAGCTATAGCACCCAGACTGCTTGGGAATACCTAGTGCTGTATGTGAATCACACATTTTTTCCTCTTTTTCATTTTTTACTCCCCCATTTTAATCTTTTCTTTCTTATTTCTTTTCTTTTTCCTTTTTGTTTTCATGTTGTTGTAATTTGTTATGTCATTTATATTGCATATATGTGATTATTATTACTTATGATCATGTTTTTATCTTTGTTGAATGTACACTTGTTATTCTTGGATACCCGTGGGTGTGACTGTGTGTACTCAAATCCAACCATTAGAGTATCTATTGTCCCCTTTTTTTGAGATGTTACCTCCCATTTAAAAAATAACAATAATATTGTCTATTAATAGATCTATCATTTTACCACTATAGCGGCCATAATTATAGGTCTGCTCAAGTGTTGTGGATTTGAATGAATTACTCATTCTAGTCCTCTGATTGGCTTGTAATTTGAAAACGAACAGCCAATGATAGCTGTTGGTGGAATACAATGGACCCCACACGGGTGCCCAAGATATCGCCTGAGGAAGTATATTTACTATACGAAACGCGTCGCGAGTGAACTGTGCAACTAGCTTCCCTATTCCATCTTTGGGGGCCAGTTTACACCGTTGTGTACCCTTCCGGTCACAATTTTCCATCGTAACCGGCATCCACAGACGCCTACAGGGGGCTTTCCTTCCACACATGTGCATTAGCTTTGGATTCCACACCACTACCTGCATACATGCGGAGGCGATTCCTGCAGCAAGTGCTATAGAGTGAGTCCCAGCGCGCGAGATCTCCACATAAACGGAACTGAAATTGCCCCCCTGTCTGACTGATGATGATGCCGATCTGTTGAACATTTCGCTGACCTGGATACTCATTTATTCTTACTTACATGTAAGTTATTTTATTGCCTTATTGTTTATTACATTTACAATTTTTCCTTACCTTGGTGCGCTCCTGTGCTTCTTTTCTTCCCCTAGATATTCAACTGTTTTATGACCTGGGGTCTGCGACAAGAATAATTATTTAATAATTTAATAATAATAGTTATTTAATAATTATTTTATTGCAAATTTAGTCATGGTATTCATGCCAACATATTTGTGATAACCACCCTTGAGGTTGAAGTGAATTAGTTGCTACTTGTCCAAGAGGATGTTCTATTCATTTCTACTGTACAAAGACTGATTGTACTTACATGCTTATTAATGTTTTGACTAAGAGTTGTACATAACACAACATATTTTTAATTCTTATTGGCCTATCATGGTAAGTATAGAATTGTCCTTTGTGTACCCTTTAGTGTCTGAACCAGATTAACTTTTAGGATTGTCTTTGAAGTTTGCAGAGCATCATATAACCTCAACCCCCGTAATATATTTGGGTATCTGGGATGCCTCACCCCACCCCTGCAGTAGACACAATGTAACATGTTAATGAAAAGTAAGCCAGGGATACTCAAGCAACTGAAACTTTGAATGCTACTTGAATTTGTTTTCCGAATCCTTGAGATTCTTCAGATGATTTGATTCTAGTCAACTCTGGAAAAACACATTTGTCGAGGCAGGTTTTTTTGTTTTTTAATGTGTTTACTGGCTTCTCCCTCTGTTTGCTACATTATGCCAAAGTGCGGGGAAACGCTTTCAGGCGAGGAGAATCCTGCTTTTGCAGCCAACACAACATAGACAAACAAATTCCTTAAAATGCAGGTCTCCTCTAGGACAGAGGTACAAAGTAGAGCTCTACTCATAAGTTCCTAACGCAATTCTTCATTTATTGTAATAGCCAAGAACAGAGGAGAAACAACGTTTCAGGTCCCACATGGACCTTTCACCTTTCATCAGATGAAAGGACAATATAGGACCTGAAACATTGTTTCTCCTCTGTTCTTGGCTATTACAATAATTGAAGAATTGCGTTAGGAACTTATGAGTAGAGCTCTACTTTGTACCTCTGTCCTAGTGGAGACCTGCATTTTAAGGAATTTGTTTTATTTTATACCATGCCTGCTCTAAATAATTGGTTGAAACTTTTAAATGAGCTTTCTTCATTCAATGTTCCTCAGATTCTGGGTGGGTTTAGTTATGGTCAGTAAAACAGTGACAAAAATCCTCCATCGTACAGCAAATAAGCATACCACATAAGAGTACATTCTCATGCCTCAGACAGATCTGCAATCCTGACATTGTGAATGTTCTTACAAGTGCTTGTATTTGTTGTAAAATCCAACATTTACATTAAGTCTCCAGATGTCAGGTAGATTCCCTTGTTCACTGGGTTCATCATATCAGCTAATTCACGAGAAGACAAGGAAAAGGGGACGTCAGTATTTTGTCTGTATACTATGGATTGAGTGTCCTCTACTGGTAATAGTTTAAAGTACAGGAATTTTGTAAAATACAAGGTGTATCCAATGCATGATATGACCTACAGCTGGGGTGCTCCACTCGAGTCTTCAAACCCACAGGTCAGGTTTTCAGGATATCCCAACTTTAGCACAGGTGGCTCAATCAGAGGCGCAGTCGCAAACTGAGCCTCTGATTGAGCCGTCTGTGCTGAAGCAGAGATTGATTGAGCCACCTGTGCTGAAGCAGGGATATCCTGAAAACCTGACCTGTTGGGGGGGGGGAGGGGGCTTGAGGACTGGAGATGAGCACCCCTGGCCTATAGTACAGTACAGTACATTTGGAGAAGGTTTGAAAACCAAAAAGTTTCCTAAGCAGCAGAGAGTGGTGAAACTAGACATTTTGTACAATGGTGGAGTGGTTTGTGAATGAATGAACAGGTTCCCACTACAGCATATACTGTACATTGTAATTGAATACTCTCACCAGTTGATTGTTTGGACCCTTGAGCAATCCAAGGTTGAAAATATCATCCCATTCTGGATGTTCAAAAATCAATGCCCTTTCGGAATACCCTGTACGGAGTTTAGGCTTCTTTAGAACCCGAAAGTTGTTCCAAAACTTCAAGAGTCCCAGTCAAAATGACTTTAAGCCTGACACGTCCATTAATATATTAATGAAAACATAGAGGATGATTTATTTTGGACATATTACAAATGGGACATTATCTAACAATGATGTTACTATGTATTTGATTTGTAAGCTCTCTGTTTCATTTGTATACAAATCTAAAAATATCCACAAGATATTTCTTAAAACCTGATAAAGAATCTTGTCATCTAAATTTAGCATAGGTTGAACTTGATGGGCGTATGTCTTTTTTCAACCTCATCTACTATGTAACTATGTAACTATGTAACTATGTAACGAGGATGCACATGTTTGACAGGGCAGATAACACAGACAGTTTTACAGTACATTGCACCAAATAATCAGTTTAACAATAAACACTTTCTCAACAGTAATAGCCATTTTCATGACATCCCATTTTTCTATTAAATTGAATGACTGTCACTCAAGGCTATCAGAAGGCCAGTATGAGACAAGATTTCACTTAAGGAGGTGAATTTTCCAGTGGTGGGAAACTTGTCAAAAATCTTCTCCAAATATCCAGTTGATGTGGTGACAGTTTATAAATGATTTTTTTTTTAATGGTTCATGAAAATCAAAAATGAACCCCTTGTTTGCCTTTGCGGTTAGTAAGGCATGGGTATACAGTATTGTCCATTATACATAGGTAAGATAGGGCTAACACCAGCCTGGAGCAGGTGATAAAATATGTGATCACCTATTCCATGTTAGTATATATATATATATATATATATATATATATATATATATATATATATAGTTGCCTAGAATATGTGTGTAATGGTCATTATACAGTATTCGTTATTACATACATAGGGCCAACACTTATTCCATGTTGGTTTAACTCATCTTGCCCATGTACAGTATGTAATGGCTATTATAATAGGGCCATTATAGGGCTAACACCAGCCAGAAGTAGGTGACAATAAAATGCTGTATTTTTTGGCATTAGCCCGGTTCCAATAAATATTGGGACTTGATGATGATGAGCACCAAAATCAGAACATTTGTGTTTTATGAATTAGTCATTTTGGTGCCAGTCCAAAAATTGTAATGGGCCACGCTAAAAAAATGCAATATTTTTAGTGGTATAACGTTGATGACGCTCCATGAAAATAAAACACCCTTTTGGCCTATAAATAGTGCATTTTTTTCTTACTGGGGTCTGATTATTCTAGGCCATGGTGTCTTGGTTAGTTTTCCAAGGAAAAAATCGAATTTTTATAGTATAGCATAGTTGGTACAGTATTGTGACCTTAATTTACTATGCAGTGCCTTTTATCTTAATATTACTTACTAAATCTGTCTGTTTAGCCTTGACCCTTTTTATCCATCCTTAGGGCAAATTAAAGATGACAGTGTGTGCTGATTTGCATATCAGTTCCCAGAATCCCTGGCTGCAGTGGAAGCATTGCATGCTAAGAGATAATGGGGAGAGACAGAGCTGCAGACGAGTCTGAGACATATGAATGTGCTCACAAGTGCTATTATTTGCTGTGCACTGTACGGTGGGGGATTTTTGTCACTTCTTTACCCACCATAATTTATCTAACGTGTTGCAATGTTATGGAAACTTCAAAGTCAACATTTTTATCAACACGGATTTATGTTCTAGGGTACAATACTAAATGATATTTCCATGTACCTCTGATTGACAGATGACATATATGCAGTGGCTACCTGGGGACCACACCATGATGGCAATGATCGAGAAAAAACGTTCTTTGTGCAGAGAGATTAAAGCGCGGCAAAAAAACGAAAAAGCACTTTGTAAACAAGAAAGCATGCCCATTCTACCAAGCTGGAAGAAGAGCAACGGGTCAAAAAAAACCAGTCCTCCCCCCTATTCCAAACAGCAAACAGTTTTCTGGGATACCGCGATATGACACAAGCCTAGCCTACAGAATTCCTCACGTGGTATTAAGGTTTGAGTGGCACATGTTGCAAGATTAGTTTAACAGAACAGTGGCTGTGACATGGATACTGGACTACCATGTGTAAAATGCCAGTGCTCCCCTATTGCAAATCAAAGAAGACAGACCTACCTACTGTACTTCGGCACAAATATTTATCAAGATTTTTTTGAGGATGTATACAAGAATATTTAATGTAAATATCTAATCATTTTATGATTAAAACAAACAAAAAAAAGAATACATTGTTAGAAAAATATAATTTACATTTCAGCATAATTTTGATATTTTATGTAATGTTATAATAATTGTAATGTTGTTTTAATAACTATTTTATGTGATACTTTATTGCTTTATCTGACTGCTTTGGAATTTTTACTGAGGCATGCATTTTTCGTTACTTACGTATAATGTTTATATTAGCTACTAAAATGACAACAATTAAATATATTAATGATGTACAGAAAGAAACGAGAAGCAGCTAGGATGCTTAATTTGAATGGCCACGTTGCATTTTATATTGCATTGTTAGTGAAAAACAATCTTGAATAACATACTACCTAAATACTGGAACACATATTTCTTTCTAAATTAAATTCCCGGTCCTGTTACAATTATTTACAGGTTAATATGAAATCAATACCGCTACTTAAGTTTGAAATATATACAATACACCGGGGGCGCTGAATTCCAGTCCTCAAGCTGCTCTCCACAACAGGTCAGGTTTTCAGGATATCCCAGCTTCAGCACAGGTGGCTCAATCAGAGGCTCAATTGAAGACAGAGACTGAGCCACTGATTGATCCACCTGTGCTGAAGAAGGGACTGATTGAACTACCTGTGCTGAAGCAGGGATATCTTGAAAACCTGACCTGTTAGGGGTGGGGGGTTGGGGGGCTTGAAGACTGGAGTTGAGCACCCCTACAATAGACTGTTCCATTTCTTATTCAGCTAACTAGGAGACCATAGTTCACTGTGACCAAAATGAACACAATACAACAGATTATGACAGATATCTAAAACATAACTTGAAAAGTAAATAGTCTACAGTATGGATATAGAATTGGTATCAAGAAGTATATAGAGCCTAAGAAAGTGTATAGGGCTAAGGTAACTTCATACATAAAGCTGATGGATAAATGGATTGTCATGTTAAAATCATTTCAATACTGTACCTAGCCATATTTATTCAGCATCCCCAAGCCAGATGTCCTCAACTCCAGTCCTCAAGCTCCTCCCTCAACAGGTCAGGTTTTCAGCATATCCCAGCTTCAGCACAGGTGGCTCAAACAGAGGCTGAATCTTTGATTGAGCCTCTGATTGAGCCACCTGTGCTGTACCAAGGACTGATTGAGCTACCTGTACTGAAGCAGGGATATCAAGAAAGCTTGACCTGTTGGTAGGAGGGGAGGGTGGTGGCTTCAGGACTGGAGTTGAGCACCCCTACAATAAGCCATAAGAGACAATAGGACCTATTCACTTGAACAGGCCTAAGGCTACGGCCCCAGTCACTGCATGCACGCGCGCCGGAGCGTCTGGCGACTCATGCACCAGTTTTAGCCACGACCTGTGGTCTGCGGTAGCGCTTCCACTGAAGAGCAGGAGATCCGATGAGGGGGGGCATGACGTCACACGGCTGGTTCGCCCTCATTGGCTGAACCGCTGCCATGACGTGTCCAATGATCGGCTGCTGCGCCAAAAGACAAAAATCTTGTCTTTTGGCCAAGGTGGTCGCGCATCGCAGCTTGTGCGCGAACGCACACACGCCGACGGGGGCCCGCCCCATAGAGGGCGTGCACACCATCGCGGCCACCGGGGACAAGCCTTGCGGTGTGATATGGCCCATCATTTCATAAAACTAAAATGTGTCCATATTGCCGGAACCATTAGCTACCATAACTAACTGTAGCAAGTATGGCGTTAATTCAAAATGAAAGGGGAGATGTTAATACAATTGGATGGCAGTGCGGTACTACCAAATGAGATGTATCATCTATTTAGCACTATTGTAAAAAACAGGTTCCTATCAAATTCTTGCAAGCTGGTACTGTTCAAATGTTTGGAGTTCTGTTTTTTAAGCACTTACCTAGGTCTACCCATGAATTTTGTATATACTGTATATTTGCTTAACCTGCTTTCATTGAATCAACACAAAGAGATCATATATTTTAACCATGTATGTCGCTGTGTAATCGTAATATATTCACAGCTAAAATAAATGATGACAGTAACTAATAGCAATAAATCCATATCATCCGTGTCACACATAATC
Source organism: Ascaphus truei (assembly GCA_036426205.1). Lineage (NCBI taxonomy): Eukaryota > Metazoa > Chordata > Amphibia > Anura > Ascaphidae > Ascaphus > Ascaphus truei. The sequence continues at coordinate 2,416,062 of CM071581.1, forward strand.
TAAGTACATTCGCTCAATACAACCTTGCTAATAGTTTAACACCATCGATACCAGAAAGGGCAGCAATATATAGCTCACGGATGGGTTGCTGGGTCTCTTGGCTGCAAAGGAGTTAATATTTACCAATAATTTATTACCATCAAGTAGCATCAAGTAGCCAACCTGAAAAGTGCTAGTAAAATGTACCATGTCACAAAATGTTACAGCCAGTCCTCGGTTATCCAACGGAATCCGTTCTGGAAGTAGCGCTGGATAGTGAAACCGCTGTAAAGTGAGTCCCATGTTAATCAGTGGTGGTGAGCGTTGGATAACGCATTCCGGCATTGAAAAACGGCCCATAGGGTTGCATTGTAAAGCGTTGGATTTGCCATTCGTTGTAAAGTGAAACGTTGGATAGCGAGGACTACCTGTGCATTTCTTTATAAAAGGTCGATTTTTAAGTATAGTTTGTTAATGTCATGAAGCAGAATAGTAAGAAACTTTTTGTTTATCATGCCTGAAATATTTGATGCACGTTTCTTGAGATAGGGCAGTTTAACTGAAATATAAAAGGGTAGAAAATACCCTGAAAGATTAATGCATTCAACAATATGTATGTCAAGCAATGCCTCCCCTAACCCCTCCTATTGCTGCATATATCTACATCAATAAAACAACACAATTCAGGCAAATAGAAATAAATATTCATTTTCCATTGCTTTAAGTACTGCAGCCACGGATAAATATGCACTTACATGAATCTTACTGTATATCTAACACTGTCTACAAAACAACGGCCATAAAACAGCGAGTCCTAATTTAGCGAAATATGGAAAGGATCCTATGAACATTACCACTAAATCCTACATATCATATGCTGTCATATATCAGAGTATTGTTTTTTATTCAGCAATATGACAGTTAACTACAGTAATATATGAATCATACTACAGTAAAATATTAATCATACTACAGTAAAATATGAATCCTACTACAGTAAAATATTAATCTTACTATAGTAAAATATGAATCCTACTACAGTAAAATATTAATCTTACTATAGTAAAATATTAATCCTACTACAGTAAAATATTAATCTTACTATAGTAAAATATTAATCTTACTATAGTAAAATATTAATCCTGCTACAGTAAAATATTAATCCATTCCTAGTACAGAAAATATGGGTACATAAAATATAAATGCATTCACTTATGTTGTTTACTCATTGAAAAGACAAGACATATTTTCTTCTGTAATGTTGACATTATGTGAAATTATTGTTGACATCGTTGCAGTAAACTCACCTGCAGGTTCAAATCACGAAAGCCCTCAATTCTAGTAAGGTACCCTATATCTCTACCTGTACAACCACATTTCAGTTTTTTCATCCAGAGTTAGGAAAATGCCATAACATTTTACATTGAATAGTTACATTGTACTAATAGTGATCTGTGTAAAAATAACTCTCAATGGAAATTGACACTGTTTAAATACCTTGTTGAGTTGTATTTGAAATATCTGTGGGTCTACTGTATGTAGCAAGGTAAGTTCGGAGCAGACAGAAGCATTATCATATTGTGTCTCTGCATCAGTGTTTTAAGGTGCTTTGTTGCATTGTTGATCTGTGTGTGACTTTGGAGTGTCAATAGAAAGATGTAGGGAGATTACAAGATGTGCATATTATAATGGGCTATATCAAATGCTGTTGTCTTTCCATTGTCTATAAACCAAACCATTTGCCAAGGTTGAAGATGCATAAGCCATTTTAGGTAACAAATTTGTATCAAATATTAGACACCTAACTGTTTTCTGCCAATTTACTCAATTGTAAGAAAAAAACCAGTGCCGAACTGTACATGAAAATGCTCTTTTTTCATAATAATTTTCTGTCCCGTTTGGCTTCATCGTCAGACAAAAGCTTGTAGTGCGTTGTCCCGTATATGCTAAGCAGTGCTATATCTCTTATCTCTTGGTGCTGGACACCTTAAGGCTAAAGATGTGAAAAATGTTTGCAAAATGTAGTGAACTTGGCAAAACTTGCTGTGTGTTTTTTTTTTTTAGAAAGAAAAAAATTCCCAAACAAAAAAACGGCAAAATTCAACACCAAAAATGTGCACCTTTTTCAACAGAAAACGGCTGCAAAATCTTCAGCCAAACTTTCTGAAAGAAATTGTGAATGGAAACATGACCAGCTCTCTCCATGCAGCACATTCAATTCAATGGGCCGTAGGCATTTTTCAGCTCCAGCAAGTGTCCTATAGTATAGCCTCACTTAGCTAATATGTCCCTGTGCATTTTGCAATGAATTCAAAAAGACTGCGAGCAGAATGCTCTCATCTTGTAAGCCACGACTGACGCTTCTTCTGCATTATCATAACATACACGCACAGATTTACTACATTAAGCTAATCTTTAGTACACCTTAAAGTAGCAAACCTCCTGTTAGTTCAGAACAAACAATATTGACACAGGGTTAACCCAGGGGTGCTCAGCTCCATTCCTCAATGACTGAGCCACTGATCGAGCCACCTGTGCTGAAGTAAGAATAGCCTAAAAAGCTGACCTGTTGGTAGCCCTTGAGGACTGGAATTGGCCACCCCTGGTTTAGAAGCTTACTTCTGCGCTGCCTATAGTGAGTGTATACAAGAATGGTACATCTGTTAAAGAAGGAATCCATGCTGGTCGTTTTTGTTGGGGGGTAAAGACAGAGGTTTAATAACTTGAACCAGGGGTCCTCAGGAGCTGATCCTTGGTCCCCCAAGGTCTGGGGAGTAGACCCCTCCCGATAGTTTCTTGTGCCAGTGTTTGACACAGAAAACCAACATGCTGCCTGGTTAATATGCAATGTCAATGTTGGCTATTTCTATTGGCCGCTTCTGATCGAGCATGAGAAATAAGATATTTTCTATCCAGGAGGAAATATTGCTCACTCCTGCCCCCATATAAAAAGGAGTAATATCTTATTCCACCTCTGGACAAAAGAAGCCCATGCCATATAGTACATGAAACAGCAACATTAAATCTCTTATACAGGCCATTGTTCTCAAATGAAACAAGCGATGGTCTATGAGAAAACTGTCAGTAAATACAATATCTATAAATGACATACAGAATATAGCATGTAAGCATATTCACGTCTCAGACATTTCTGCAACCCTGTCTTACCCATTATCGCTTCGCATACATTGCAGGCAGGGATTCTGGGTAATGACATGCAAATGAGCACAGACTATACAAAGAAGCATTTGTTTCTTCCCATGTATCTTTGTGGTTTTGTTTACTAGACTCTAAACTGTCATGTCAACATAAACTGAAATACAAGAAAACTGGCCCATTTGACCTGACAGTAAACAACATTTAGCATCTAATTGGAGAGTTATCCACTATTCCAGGGATGGCCAACTCCAGTCTTCAAGGGCCACCAACATGTCAGGTTTTAAGGATATCCCTGCTTCAGTCCAGGTGGCTCAATCAGTGGCTCAGTCAAAGACTGAGCCACTGATTGAGTCACCAGTGGGGAAACAGGGATATCCCTAAAAGCTGGCCTGTTGGTGGCTCTTGAAGACTTGAGCTGGCCATCCCTGTTGTATTCTGTCAAGTAACCAGGACTAGTCCAATTAATTTTTTTTTTAAATTCAGGAACATGACATCAACCATCTGCGTACCCAAATATGTTTACATAGACACATACATTCTTTAGTATGCACTTCTTTATCTTAAACTGTAAAAGTTAAAATCTATAGAGTAGCAATTTGTGTGAAGTGCATGTGATTTTAATAGAGCACAGCAAATACACAGCCTTGGTCTTGTTATTCTTGCACTAAAATGTATTTTGTATAAATATATCTATACATACTAGTACGTAGCTATATTTATACATGTATAAGTTAGAAATATTTATTTATGTTTATTTCCTATGGACAATTAAATATAGTGTAAAGTACTATAAAAAAATATATGTTTTTAGTGAAATATGGCACAACATTTTTAAATAACAGGGTTTTTAAGATGAAACAAGATATATGTTCAGTGTAATTTGTTTACTGATATCCTAAACTGAAGGTCTTACTGCTTTTTTTTCACATTTCATTACAAGTTTCAGGTATTCCTGAAATAAGCGTGCAAGTTAAATAGTGTAATCATTCATGAGCCATTTTTACATAAGTAGTAAATACACAATTAAAAATATCCTCTTTCTTTTTGTACTTCATTTGTTTTTTTTGTTTTTTTTTATGTACCAGGTGTTTAAATGTACTTTGATACTCTGGCAGTAATACAATGTTGTTTAATAACCTAATTTGTTTTCTTTTGTGCATTGAAATGATTTTATAATAATGATGTGCTTATTTATTTGTGTTCCAGTGGAAATAAAGCAATAGTTTAAAATAGATGTACTTTGTTGACTTTCGTATGTATATCTATGTAGCTGTATTAAAGAAACCAAGAGTTAAATTCTTTTTTTTACAGGGGGGTCTGTATTATCCTTACAAGTTTAATTCAACAATAAACTGCTACATTATGGACCATACATATAACGTGTTGCACACTGAGCAGATTTAGGGCATGGCTCCAAAAGTGATGCAAACTGCCCCATTTTGAGTGGGCAAAACTTTTGCATCAATGGGCTTTGTTTCAGTTTTGCTACACTAGTGTCAGCCAGCAATTTGAGGCATTGTTTTGGAGCAGTTAACGGAGTTGTTGCTTGAAACAATAATATATTGGGATCTATCCAACAACATGTGGGGAAACACCTGGGCACAAAAATGACAACACCTGGGATACATGCTAATAGAATATACAAAGTATACTTAAATAAGGAGGGACTGTCCACTTTGAATATCTCTCAATAATTTTAACTGTATTTGTGAATCTTTTCATTCGCCCCATATCCATTTCCTGTCCCCCATATCCATTTCCTGTCCCTCCTCATATCTATTTCCTGTCCCCCATATCTATATCCTGTCCCCACATCCATTTCTTATCCCCCATATCCATTTCATGTCCCCCATATCAATTTCCTGTCCCTCCATATATCTATTTCCTGTCCCCCATATCTATATCCTGTCCCCCATATCCATTTCTTATCCCCATATCCATTTCTTGCTCCCCATATCCATTTATTGCTCCCCCCATATCCATTTATTGCTCCCCCATATTCATTTATTGCTTCCCGTCCCCAGCTAAAAGTCCCCAGCGTTGAGTCCCTACATGTTGGCTGGCTGCATGTTCCTGGAAGATACCGGAAGTTGTGACTACAGTATCTTCCAAGTCAGACTCCTGGGGTGGACTCCCTGCCCCCACTCTCTCTTCTGCCCGTGCTCTCCTCTGCCCCCATGCTCTCCTCTGCCCCGTGCTCTCGTCCACCCGTGCTCTCCTTCGTCTCTCACGCTCTCCTCCGCCCCGCCCTCTCCTCCAGCACTCCGTTCTCTCCTCTGACCCCGTGCTCTCCTCCGACCCTCCGCGCTCTCTTCCACTGCCATATTTCTGCTGCCTGTCACTGCCCGCATAACCTGAGTCCCCAAAGCATCTGCGCCCAGGACAACTGCCCTGCTCTCCCTCCCACCTCTGCTCACACACTCATATACCAAATGAACTACTGCAGCACACTTCTAGGTCTCCTCCTCTGTCATTAATCTCCTCTCTAGTCCATTCTAAATGCTGCGCCCAGGCTCATCGACATTACTGACCACTCTTCCTCTGCTGCACCATTATGTAAGTCACTACATTGGCTACACACCCTATGGCAGGAGGTACTCAAATCTAGCCCTCAAGATCCCCCAACAGGTCGGGATTTCAGCATATCCCTGCTTCAGCATAGATGGCTCAAACAGTCCCAGCTTCAGCACAGTAGCCTCTGATTGAGCTGAAGCTAAGATATCCTGAAAACCTTACCTGTTGGGGGAGTGGGGGGTAGGATTGTGGACTGGAATTGAGCAAACCCTGCCCTATAAAGTCAAATTCTAGACACATGTGCTCACCTATGAAGTTATACATTACCCTGCTCCTCTCTACATCTCTGACCTAATTTCCAAGTACTTTCCCACCCGCCGTCTACACTCCGCTCTTGATCTAGGTCTCTCTACATCCTTGATTTCTTTACCCCCCTCCCGCCTCCAAGGATTTTCTCGTGCTGCACCCCAACTCTAGACTTTTCTACCACTCAATATCAGACTTCCCCCTACCATTCATACAGTATATCTGAAAGCACCTAAAAGACACCAATTTTCAAGGAGACCTATCCACCGCTCTCCTGATTACCTTCTTTAACTTTCATCCTAATAATTGCATGTTCAGAGTAGCGATGTTGATAGCCAATCCCTTGCTAAGAAACTGACACACTATTCCTTCTGTCTTCATTCCCTTTCCTTCTAGATTGTAATCTCCTTGGGTGAGGGACATCCTTCCTATTGTCTCAGTTTGCCTTAACATATATGTCAAAAACAGAAAAAGGACAAGCGCACAACTCTCAAAGTGTAGTAAGTATAAGCATTTATTATTGGGTAAAAGGTGAGTATCACACGTACTAAAAAACAGATTATACAGGCTTATCATGTAGATACTGTATGATTTACCGCAGCACTGCACGCACCTGGTCGCCCCGGGCAATATTTGTTTCACTCACCACCAAACACCAGTCAGGGGAACAAGGCAGCGGCAGTGGCTGTAGACAGGCAGTGGGATATCCGATCATCAAACTTAGCTTCTCCGGTGACCGAGCAAGACCGCAGCTCACGCGACTGATGTTGCACTCAGCGACTGATCTCCATTGGTGGTGACTGCTTACGTCACTAGAGCGACCGGATGATGAATCGACTATTGCAAGAGAGTCTGTTCAGAAAAGACTGCAGTGGCCAGTGATCCAAGAACAGTCCAAGAACAGTCCAAGAACAGTCCACAGAATTGGAAATCGTTCCAACGCGTTTTGTAGCAAAATACTACTTAATCACGGAAACCTGTTCTGTTAAATTACATGCATTTTTGGGGTGCAAACAATGTTGTTGTTCTCCCTCCTATATTGTACTGCACTGAGGAATGTGCTGGCAACACGCAAATAAAATATAATTAGAATAAGAAGTTTGATTTGAAGTATTACATTTTGCATTTGTTCTGTAGGTTCTTTTTGAAGGTGGAGGAGAGGAAGTCCAGCTCCTGCATCCTCTTGGTGGATATCCACCATGAGTGCATACCCCTCTATGTGGTGATGTGGGTTGGGGAGTGTTACAGCTGTAGGTTAAGGGCAAGTGATGCCATGAGCGCTTGATGGTGTGGTAGGTGCTCTTAGGGCCAGCTGGGAATTTTGCAGGGGCTCGGTGAATGGGTCTTTTGTGGGGCCTCTTATCTTTTCCGGCGCGGCATCTCCTCTTCCAACAATGCAGTGCCGCGACGTCACATGGTGTCACGTCATGGCAACGCCACACCATGTGTTGTCATGGTGACATCACATTTTCATAACAATGCAATGAAATGTGACATTGCGGTATCATCACAATGAGACGCCACAGGAGGATATCCCGCCGGACAAGGTAAGAGGCACTTACAGAATTACTTACTTACTTGACTTAATACGATTGCTTATATTTGATACTTACTGAGCATGTCAGTCTCTTTTTGTTGACTGCTAGAGGATACATTGAATGTCTAAAAGTTATTCTCATTGGGTTTCCTGGGGGTCAGCCCGCATCCCTCATTCACCATTGCCTGATATACAGTATTTACATACTTGCATGAACACATCCTGCTTCTGTGTAGTGCTGTCAGAATTGATATATGTTTGTAAATTATTGCAATACAGTATTTGCTTGATGAGGTAACAGATTTTTTAACGATGGATTTCACATGTTAAAATGGACATGAAGCAAAAAGTGACCCCCTGTGGGTGCTCATTTGCCTGTAATTACCCAGAATACCTGGCTGACGTGCAAGCTTTGTATGCTAAGAGATAATGGGGAAAGGCAGGGTTGTGGGCCTGCCTGAGACAAGTGCTCACAACAAAGTGGTGTTTGTATTTGCCATTTTCACATATAACTATCAAACAAAATCCAGTCTTGATTTGACTATTTCTTGTAATCGTAAAAAGCTGGAATTTAAAGCAGCAGTGCCATCTACTGGGCTAATTTTAAATAAATGCCACACTGCAGGTATTGCAATTTTTTTTAAAAATGTGCACATTTTTATAGTTAAGTCTTACAGTCTATTTTCACAGTAAAAAGCCCATTAAAACGATAAGGCATAACAACTGCTTCAAATATTATTTCTCAGTCGCATATTGTACATTCACTGCTAGGGGTTCCAGGCGGCTTCTCCAAAAATACTGGACACAATGGTGAAAGGTGCGACGCGCTCAAGACACACACACACACCGTTCCATACGGTTTCCTCCTCTCCTTGGCTCCATCCCCAGCAGCCAATCAAGATGGCGGAAGCTGCCCAGCCCCTTAACAACAGCCATGCTCTCTCCCTGTTCAGGGAAATCCCACGGCCCCCCCAAGCCAATCATGTCACCATGTCCAGGGAGGTAATACTGGTATACACATACATGTCCAGTATTACCTCTAATTCTTTGATGCCAGTGTCCAAATACAGGACAGTCACAATTCAATACTGGACACCTGGCAACCCTACAGACTAGAAACATTTGCAAATATTCTGCTATTACAGCACCACCTTGGAAAATGTTACCTGAAGAGGTAAATCCCTGGAACACTTAACCTGTATAAAATGCATTAAATTCACAGGGGTGCTCAACTGCAGTCCTCAAGACCACCCAACAAGTCAGGTTTTAAGGATATTCCAGCTTCAGCACAGGTGGTTCAATCAGTCCCTGTCTCAGCACAGATGGCTCAATCAGAGGCTCAGTCTTTGACTGCACCTCGGGTTGAGCCACCTTTTGGGATATCCTGAAAACCTGACTTGTTGGGGGGGGGGGGGGGGGGGAATTAAGGACTGAAATTGAGCACCCCTGCATTATGGTTTAAGAACCAGTCAATTTGCCTGAAAATAACTCTAATTTGCCAAAACATTTAAAAATGAATTTGCAATGCTTTCTTAGTTACTACAGTACGTACCTGTTTGTTTTTTTGAAAACGTCCTAATACTACTTTAATTAAAATTGTAGCCGGGAGTATCAGATTAAGCAGAGTCGTCCAGTAGTACAGGAGATCTAAAAATAGATCTGATGGTAAAAGGCGGGGAGGTGTTTCTCCCATTCTAATTGGGCGCTAGTACTATTTCAATTATTCTTGCTTACCATGTTCTCACTGAATACAGAGTGATACACAAGGCCATATAATAATTATTGGAATGTATGTGGCATATGACATGCACTGTAAGTCTGAGTTGCATAAAAAGCCAATTTAGTTCTCTGCTTGGAACTTTAAATAGTGACATATTGCAGTGGCTATGTATTGACGTTCCCCCACTGATGGATCTCCAATGCCAGAATGAGTGATCGTTCTTCAATTGTACTTGTTTTTTTTTGTTTTTTTGCATTTGTAAGCAAAATATCAATGTATGGTTTATTCTGTATGCAAAATGCCTTTAAATAGTCATGTTTTAAATGCCAATGTATTTGTACTTTCCTTAACCTAAACCAATATACAAATGATTAATGGGTGATACACATTACCATTTTAGCTATGTCCATTTAGTCTTCCTGCTGATTCACTCAAAATGTGAACTGATGAGTATGTAATCAGATACAGTATATTTATAATACTGTGATCACTTACTTGTAAGACACTACAATTTTCCATGGCATAGAATAATATTGGAAACGCAAGGCAATATATCTGGTAAAAATAATAATAATAAACATATTTAAATATACACATACTACGAACATTTGTATTCTACCAGGGCAAGTAGAAAAAGCCCCCCAAAATATGGAAAAAGTTGAAACAATGAGGGTTATTCATTAAACTGTGGCCGTGACAATCATGCACTACACCAGGGGTGCTCAAATCCAGGCCTCAGCGCACCCACCCTCTCAACAGGTCAGGTTCTCAGGATATCCCAGCTTCAGCACAGTTGGCTCAATAAATGGCTCAATCGAAGACTTAGCTACATGTGCTTAAGCAGGGACTGGTTGAGCCACCTGTGCTAAAGCAGGGATATCATGAAAACCTGCCCTGTTGGTGGGGTTTAAGGACTGGAGTTGAGCACCCCTATACAGTACTACAGCATGGAAACTCCTATCAAAGTCATGGGAGCTTGCATGCGACACTGCTCCGATCGCATCACGGTTTACACTTTTTGATGCCCCATACGCATACTTTGGGTCATAGGTTGGTAAGAAGCCTAGCCTCCCAGCCCTACAGATAGGGACTAGGAAGTGTGAGTCAGGGAATACAAAGGGATAGGGTGTTTTGTTTATTTGTATGCTGCCTTAAAAGCTCTGCTGTTTTTGGAAGAAACAATCTATATAAAAGCTAATGTTTATTTCCCTAATCTATGTCTCCCTTGTTAAACCTCTGTACTCCACTCATACAGGGAGCAATAATGGCTGATATGCTCATTTTCTACGGGAATATGGAGTCAACTGCTCCATATTTACAATGCTTTCTTCTGCCATAAGACACATCCCATACAAGTCAACAGACTATAAAGTATCTTATAGCTAGCTAGGCTTAAAATTAGCCAGATTTTTTGGTTTGGAAATATTTAACTTCTATTAAAAAAAGTAAAAAGAAACACAATAAAATGAGGCTCATATTATTAACGTCGGCTTTACAGTTGCTTTCTACCACAGGAAGAGGCTGAAACACCGTCAGAGAGAGATGACAAAGGGAAATGATTTCCTATTCCTTCTCTTGGTCTCTTAGACATAATAATAGTTTATGATCACCAATCCATCCATTTTTCTTTAGAGCTTTTTTATCCCCCCTCCCTCCCCCAACATATGATGGAATTTGTCATTATCTTTACAACTAATTGGGTCATTATCTATATTTAAAAGATCTTTAAAACTGGTCATGTTCCAAGATTCAAAGAGAACGTGTTTGGTGTCTTTATACCATCTGTAATGTTTGGATGTATAATTATACGGAAGTTGTATTTTTTAGCATGTATTTATATGCATTTGCATCTAAGGATCTAAAAGTGTAGTATTTGCATATAAATCAATATCATTTATTTGCCTTAATAAGTGGCAATGAAACTCATTGTGGACCATTATTGTTTTGTAGGATATCTTTAGATCACAATGAGATATTTATCAAATACTCCCATTGTTGCAAAGCCTTAATGGTTAAAAAAACATACTATTTATAGAACAAAAGGCACTTGATTTCACTTGTTTTGTAACTGAGTGTCTTGGTGATAAATATATAAAGTAGCTCCGAAATGTTACTATACAGACCATTATTTGTACGTTCCCCACAATGCTGAACTGCTTTTACTATGATAACTAAGCAATTGAATTGCATTAGAGACTAGTTACATGGTTACATAGTTACATCGTAGATTAGGTTAAAAAAATATGTCCATCGAGTTCCACCTATTCTTTACCTATTCGATACCTTTTCTTTCTATAAAGATGTCCAATCTTTTTTTTAAGATCTCTATTGTATCTGCCATCACAGTCTCCATGGGTAATGAATTCCACATTGTAACAGTCCTTACTGTAAAGAACCATTTCCTTTGTTGCTGGTGAAATCTCCTTTCCTCCAACCTTAAGGGATGACCCTGAGTCCTTTGTACTGCCCTTGGGAAGAATAGTTCTTGTGAAAGTTCCTTCTAGTGACCCCTATTTGTATATAGTTATCATACTTAAAAAAAGTCATCTAAGATTTAGAGATGGCAATTTTTTTCTGAGAATTTGGATCTGCTTTAGATCGGGCAGTGCCTTTGATTCACGGATTTCCACAGATCTCTCCAAAAGGGAAATCCGCAATTGCGGATTGCTTTCTTTCAGATGGAAAGAACAATCAGCTGGGGAGAGAGGGAGAGAGGGAGAGAGGCAGAGAGGCAGATTTTATTAGCAGTCGCCAGTTGTATATATATCTCCTCAAACTTCCCTCCAAATAAATTTGGGAGACATGCCTGTGCTGAAAGGAGAGCCCACCTGAGCGATATGCTAATGGTCATGCAAGTGTATTTAAATGTCCTGTCCCACACTTTCCTAAAGGATTTCGATACCATCTATATAGAGTTCATAATGAGCCTAAGGCACCAACCTAGTGACTGTAATAGTGTCAGACCCAACAGGACTAGAACCCACAACCACTGCTTTTAACTTTAACTTAGCGACCCTCACTTATGAGAAAATAACAGATAAGAATTTAACTATATGATTTGTCAAGGGATGCTGCATTTGGATTACCTGTCTTTTGTTTAAGTATTTAGCTATATAGTCAAGTACGATGTAGCACTAGGGCTTGTTCTCTTTTGTTCTAGGGGAAAAAAGCATGAATGTGCACTGTAACAGGGATTTAACCCTGTCTAAATGAAGTTTCAATATAAAGCCTCTAGTGGTCAGAGGAAGCCAGCAGGGAGCTGGTTAATTGCAGCTAAAGACAATTAATCAGTTTCCACGTGGTTAATCAAACTTGTAGAAAAGCCTCCTGCTGGAAACTTCTTAGAGAGACTCCTGAGCACAGTCACAACTGTGCTGCCAAAGGAGATGAAGTATTGAGCACATAGAAGGACTGTGTGCTGCCAGCAAGACACCAGGGAACAGAGGTTCCATGGTGCAGCGAATGCAGGAACCCGCCCGAGGCTGGCCCCTCAATGGACACCAACTCAGACCAAGACACAGAGACTGACATGAAGGGCCACCTGCTTTGAGGTACCACTTTTGGACTTTGTGGTCTTAGGTTGGGAAGAGGCTTATCCTCCCAGCCCTGCAGATAGGCATTGGGGATGTGAGTTAGCTCTTACAAATGGATAGGCTGTTTATTTGTTTATATATATATATATAAATATATATATATATAAACAAATAAACATATATATTGTGGCAGGATGGCCTCGCGGAGGGGGTCAGTAAGACGCTAGACACGATGGGAAACTTTAAACTGTAGTTGTTTATTAGCCACAACCAAATAAAGTACGGGTGCACCGTCCCTTTAAGAAACCAAATTATAGAAAATAAAACCTATTCCCGTTAGGGAAACTTACTCAACTTCTTGAGCCCTTACTAACAGGGCAGCCAGCTAATATGGTTATGCCCAAAACATGTGCTCCACAAAGTATAACAATAAAGTATAACAATAAAGTCTTATCTGTATTGTAGCTCCAATAGCAAACAGGAACGCCGGTTCCGGGGAGCAGGCTGTGTCCAGCTCGCAGCAATCTTTATCTTTATCCAGGTTGGGGTCCCAGCTGGTCCCAGCAGCAAATCTCCTCGCAGGACTGGGGGACCAGAGCAACAGCTACGCAGCAATCTTTATCTGTTTCCTGGCTTGGGGTCCCAGCAGCAAAGCTCCTCGCAGGACTGGGGGACCAGAGCAACAGCTAGGGTTTCCTAGCCAGGAGAAGTCTCTCCACCCTCCTGGGGAAAAACAAGCTCACCTTGTGTGAGCCACTTCCTGCTTTTTAAACCTGCAGTCTCTCAGGCATCCTGCTTAATTAGGCTGCAGGTGTGTGCAGTACTCCAACTGTAGGTTAACTGGTTTAGTGCTGGAAAGTACACACATCCTCCATTCCAGCTTACTGAGTCAGTGACTTTGTCACATATCCCTCCCCCCAGCGAAACATTGTCCTGTGAGCGGCCCGTGCACCATTCCCGTGCATCAGCATCTTTGTCGAAAATGTCTGACGTCGGCCCTTCCCTCCCCCTTTTTTTTCCTTGCCTTCCAATTTAGGCATTTTCTTTTTGGGGTAATTACCAGGCCATCTGGGTCTGAAGACTGGTACCTCACTATCTCCTTGTCTTGTACCAGTTTCAGTTTAAGGTTGATGCTCTGCTTTTGTTGTGTCTCTTCTTGCCAAGGTTCCTGAGCATCCTACTGTCTATTAGCTCTCTCTGCCAGGACTCTACGCCACGCTGTGACCTTGATCTGCAAATCCTGAAGATGCATTGTTGTCCTTGTCCTCTTGTGCTCAGAGTCTCCCTATCCTGTAGAAGAGCATTGACCTCGGTCAGCTCATTGCATACACTCACCAGTGACTGTTTGGCCTTCTCTTTTGGACCTTTCTTCCTCAGTGTACCTTCAGTGTTGGGTTCCATACCATTTATCTTCAGTACTTCAACTTGGTCGGGATTCCTATTAACCTGAAGTACACCCCATGGCACCTCTCTTTTACCGTCAGCAGACTCATAGGCTTGGGCCTTTCTGTCTTGACTCTTTAACTTACTCTGTTGGGAGATTTGCTGGACCATCTGTGCGGTCTTTCTCCTCTTAAGATCACGGGCACACTTCCGTCTCATTCGCGGCTGTCTCTTCACAGTGGCTGCCCTCATGGCAAGGAATCCACTTTGTGTCCCCTGGGCACTGTAGTTTAATTGGATTCTTACTGTGCTAGTGCATCGCAATTTGGCCTTCGCATTCCGTGCCTTGTGGAAAGTAGACTGTAGTTCTGCAACGGTATCGCGGTCATGCTTCCTGGAGTGCCTCCCTTGTTTTATCTCTACCGCCACCTTTCCCATGGACTGCTTCAGTGACCCAAACGTCTGTCTTGGGGTTGTAAGCATTTCCTCCAGCTTCATCTGAGAAACCTCCTGCTGGGCAGCAGTAGAGTCCAACGTAGCATCCCGCTCAGTCTTCAGAGCCTCGAGCTCCTTGCCTAGGTCACACTTTTGTTTCTCTGCCATCTTGCGGCCAGCACGCTCAGACTCCAGGTCCTTCCTCAGGTCTTGAAGCTGTCCTTCTGCCTTTCTTCTTTCACACAGTGCAGCTGCTAGTTCAGCTTCTTTAGAGTTGAGTCGCGATTCTACATCTCCTAGCAGACTCAGAGCAAGGCTTAAATCTGTCTCTGTTTCTTTATTCTGGACCTGCAGCTACTGGTGCTCCTCCTGGACCTTGTCCAGCTCCAGCTGTAGTCGGGCCCCCTCATTGGCCGTCTGGACCAGCTGCTTGTGGATATCGGCCATCTCTGTTTCATGGTGCAATGTCAGGCAGGGTACCGGATGGACACCTCCTCCCTCTTGGCGCACTGTATCTCACGCTCAGCCATCTGCATCTGCAACTCTTCCCGGTGCTTGCTCTGGGTTCGCATCAGCGCCTCCTTCATCTTTTGGAGCTCTGCAGTTATTGTCGCTAGGTTCGCTGCTGCTTCTGTTTTCCAGGCGTCTTTCTTTCTTGGTATACTGACTTATTGGGATGGTGCTGTCCCTCTGCTTCTCCAGCTCTTGCTTCAGTCTCTGGATCTTATCATGTTCCTTCTCATACAGAGTCACCTGACTTCTAAGCTCCGCCTCCAGCGATGCTCTTGTGGCGCTCAACGTGACCTTCAGCTGCTCCAGGGTGAGGTATTCTTTTTCCAACACTCTCTCTTCATTCTGCAGAGCAGCCTGTACTTCTACTTTTTCTTGTGCCAATTGTGTCTTCACTTGCTGTGCTTGGTGAAGCTTCTCAGTCCCTTCACTGACCTGACCAGTCAGGTTTAAAACCTCTTCCTTCAAGTTTATATTCTCCATTTTCACAGTCTCTATATCCCTTAGGACTGTCTCATTGGCTTCCTTCAAAGTACCCAGCTCTGTATTTAGACAGTGGCTTGCCTGGCGTGAGTGTTCCACCTCTGTGCTGAGATGGTGCACCTCTTTTAGAGCCTTCCCATATTTCTGCTTCATATTAGCAATTAGTCCATCAGACTTGTTCTGCTTTTCATCCATGGTAACAATTGCGGTGTTGGCCTTTTCCAGACTTGTCGTCAGCTCCTCCAACTCACCCCGTAAGAGATGCTCTGTTTTCTTTAAAGCCTCATACTCTTGTATAGTTGGGAGTACCTCGACGTTCGCTTCTCGCTTCCTATTCAATTGTTCCTGCAAGACATCATAATCACGGTGGGCAGTTTGGAGTGCAGAAACTAAGGCCTCTTTTTCCTGGATCAAGGATTCAGCTTCCCTTTGCTCCTTCTTTTCCTTTGCCACCATTCCTGTGACAATTCTGCCCATCACTCTGGTCTGCAGCACATCTCGGTGCCTTGCTGTTGCCTGTTGTCCTGATATCGCAGGCTCAAGGGGTTTGGTCACTTCCTCTGTGATTTGAGAAATATTTTTCTTTTTCTTCTTCTTTCTCTTTGCTTTATTAGCTCCAGAGACATCAATGGTACTGGGCACACACACTGGTATCAGCTTCCACATCTTGCTTGTACTCACAATGCGTTGGTTGCTTTTGCAGCTGTGGGAGACAATATTCATCATGTTGCTCCTGTTGCCACTTTTTATATTTGAGAATTTGGGGACACCCCCCCCCCCCGTGTGTCCTGGTTCATGACAGGCCCAGCATACTGAATCCTTTAGAAAGTCACCTGGTTTCCTTCTAGCTGGCACGGCTCCGAACTCCAGTGTCTCAACAATCTTAATCTCTGACCCCCAGAGGCGTAGCAGCCCACTTCTGACACCACCTGTGGCAGGACAGCCTCGCGGAGGGGTCAGTAAGACGCTAGACACAATGCGAAACTTTAAACTGTAGTGGTTTATTAGCCATAACCAAATAAAGTACGGGTGCACCGTCCCTTTAAGAAACCAAATTATAGAAAATAAAACCTATTCCCATTAGGAAAACTAACTCAACTTCTTGAGCCCTTACTAACAGGGCAGCCAGCTAATCTGGTTATGCCCAAAACATGTACTCCACAAAGTGTAACAATAAAGTATAACAATAAAGTCTTATCTGTATTGTAGCTCCAATAGCAAACAGGAACGCCGGTTCCGGGGAGCAGGCTGTGTCCAGCTCGCAGCAATCTTTATCTTTATCCTGGGTTGGGGTCCCAGCTGGTCCCAGCAGCAAAGCTCCTCGCAGGACTTGGGGACCAGAGCAACAGCTAGGGCTTCCTAGCCAGGAGAAGTCTCTCCACCCTCCTGGGGAAAAACATGTTCACCTTGTGTGAGCCACTTCCTGCTTTTTAAACCTGCAGTCTCTCAGGCATCCTGCTTAATTAGTATACCTTAAACTGTATCACTTAAGGTCATGGGCTGAATAAATGCCACTGGTTAATTTCCCCAAAACTGTCTCCCTGGCCGTACCTCTCCACATGTCTCTTACATGAACATTTCAGAAAGAGCCGTGAATATGCCCGGCTGCGAAGAAACGCCACAGTCACAGCAATTGTCGGTGAAAGATTTGCTCATGTTTGCCAAGTATTAAGTCAATGTGCATTGCAAGGATATTTTGTTTACCAGAGTGTCACCGGACCTCCGGCACCAGGAGCTTTTACATGACCACACAAGTCCACAGATACCGCAATCTGAAATCGGTGTCTTCCCACTTCTGTTTAATCAGGCTGGCAGCTCAACTGTCCCCTGAAAAGGGAATAAGTGCCAGTCACGTACTGCAACTGGTATTTCACACAGCCCTCTGTCAGGCACTGTAAAGGTTATTACTATATATTAATTTGCTAAACTCTCTAAAATCTCTAGGTTCACTTAAGGCTGAGCCTATAATTTGAGCACACACTGTCTAGCGATATTAAGACAATTTTTTAAATGTTATTAACTCTTTGAGGTTTCGCAAATCGTTTTGCAAATAATCGAATTTTACAGGGGGGGGGGGAATCTTTACATTTCAATAATCCATTTAGGACAATTTGGCACATATCTAATTATGAAAGGCACACCACATATTCCTTCTCTACCCCTTTTCCCATATAACAGCTAGCAAAAAATATGCCTCAACTGTACAGTACATGCTCTTCCAACTGTAATCATCATGATACCAATTGTGTATAGACTCTGACTTGTTGGACAATTGCCCCATCTGAAGACGAACCCAGTGAGGGTTGCAAGCTTGCATACTGTTAACAAGGGGTGGCCAACTCCAGTCCTCAAGGTCCACCTGTCGTTGACTGAGCCACTGAATAAACCATCTGTGCTGAAGCAGGGATGTCCTTAAAAGATGACCTGTTGGTTGGCCCTTGAGGACTGGAGTGGGTCTTCCCTGCCATAAACAATTGTTGATCCAGTGAAAGGTATCATGCTACTTATTTTTCCTTTTTTTTCCATTTGAAATTGAGAATGCAATTTGCAAATGTTTTGAAGGATTCTGCTCTAAAGTTAAAGGTTAAGTCCTGTTGGCGTCACAACAAAGAAGAAGAGAGACCCACGAGATCTAGCACAGTCTTCAGGAGAAGATACAAGATTTGTACTCGAAGAACAAAGGGTTCAACTTGGCATTTAGGATTAAAAGATCAACCAAGAAATGTGGAGCGTGAGCAGAGAGAATTCAAAAGTTGAAGTAACCTTGAACTTGATAATGTACTTACATGGAGAAGATCTACTGTATTATGTTATATGGAAACAGGCAAACTTATTTGAAGACCAAAATATTTTGTGCTATCCAACCCTGGGTATAATCATCAGGATATTGCGGTCATCAATAAAAAAACAAAAAGTGAGATTTAGCACTAAGGGGTAATTCAATATCTGCCAAACCAGCCGTTCAGTCTCTTGCTGGCTGATCCCCAAAGTCTTCATGGGGGGATTTTTGGCTGAAAATGTACTGTGACTGCTATGGCACAACACGCGGCCCGTGGGCCGCATGCCGCCCGTTTGCACTCACTGTGCGGCCCGCGGCGGCTTTCAGCTCTCCCCCTCCCTCCCTCCCAAGTCCTCTCTGCCCCTCTGCCTCCCTCCCGAGTCCACTATCCCGCTCCCCCATGAGCCCGCTCCCCCAAGAGCCTGCTCTCCCCCCCCCCCCCCAGGAGCCCGCTCTCCCCCTTGAGCCATGGCAGCAGCGCGCTCTAGCATTGAGGCACTTCCGTGCCTGCTGCTTGCTAGAGCATGTGCGTGAAGTCCTGCCTGCTCTGCCGCCTCCTCCGCAGTAAACCATGGTAGGGGGGGGTGATTGGAGGTGCAAGTGGGGTGATTGGAGGTGCAAGGGGGGTATTGGAGGTGCAAGGGGGTGATTGGAGGTGCAAGGGGGGTGATTGGAGGTGCAAGGGGGGTGATTGGAGGTGCAGGGGGTGATTGGGGTGCGGGTGGTGATGGAGTGCAGGGGGGTTGTTGGAGGTGTAGGGGGGAGTGGTTGGAGGTGCAGGGGGGAGTCATTGGAAGTGCAGGGGGGGTCATTGGAGGTGCAGGGGGGTCATTGGAGGTGCATGGGAGGGTCATTGGAGGTGCAAAGGGGGTCATTGGAGGTGCAGTGGGGGGTCATTGGAGGTGCAGGGGAGAGAGATGTGTGATGCAGGGGGTGGGAAGTGATGTGAGGTGCAGGGGGGGGGGAGTGATTTGAGGTTCAAGGGGGGTGATTTGCGGTGCAGGGGGAGTGATGTGAGATGCAGGGGGGAGAGTAATGTGAGGTGCAGGGGGGGAGAGTTAGTGAGGTGCGGGGGGAGAGTGATGTGAGGTGCAGGGGGAGAGTGATGTGAGGTGCAGGGGGGGAGAGATGTGGGATGCAGGGGGGAGAATGATGTGAGATCCAACCCTGGGTATAATCATCAGGATATTGCGGTCATCAATAAAAAAACAAAAAGTGAGATTTAGCACTAAGGGGTAATTCAATATCTGCCACACGCCGTTCAGTCTCTTGCTGGCTGATCCCCAAAGTCTTCATGGGGGATTTTTGGCTGAAAATGTACTGTGACTGCTATGGCACAACACGCGGCCCACGGGCCGCATGCCGCCCGTTTGCACTCACTGTGCGGCCCGCGGCAGCTTTCAGCTCTCCCCCTCCCTCTCCCTCTCCCTCCCAGAGTCCTCTCTACCCCTCTTGCCTCCCTCCCGAGTCCGCTACCTATCCGCTCCCCCATGAGCCGCTCCCCCCCCAAGACCCCCGCTCTCCCCCTCCCCCAGGAGCCTGCTCTCCCCTCCCCTTGAGCCATGCAGCAGCGCGCTCTAGCATTGAACACTTCCGTGCCTGCTGCTGCTAAGACGTTGTGCGTGAAGTCCTGCCTGCTCTGTCTCCGCCTCCTCCGCATTAAACCAAGGTGGGGGGGGGGGTGATTGGGAGTGTGCAAGGGGTGATTGGAGTGCAAGGGGGGTGTATTGGAGGTGCAAGGGGGGTGATTGGGAGCGTGTGCAAGGGGGGGTGATTTGAGGTGCAGGGGGTGATTGGAGATGCAAGGGGGGTGATTGGTGCAGGGGTGATTGGAGGTGCAGGGGGGTGATTGGAGGTACAAGGGGGGTTGTTGGAGGTGCAAGGGGAGTCGTTGGTGGTGTAGGGGGAGTGGTTGGAGGTGCAGGGGGGAGTCGTTGGAAGTGCAGGGGGGTCATTGAGGTGCAGGTGGGGTCATTGGAGGCTATAGGAGGGTCATTGAGTGCAAAGGGGGTCATTGGAGGTGCAGTGGGGGTCATTGGAGGTGAGGGGAGAGAGATGTGTGATGCAGGGGGGTGGGAAAGTGATGTGAGTGTGGGCAGGGGGGGGGGGTAGTGATTTGAGGTCCAGAGGGGGGTGATTTGCGTTGCATGGTGAGTGATGTGAGATGCAGGGGGGAGAGTAATGTGAGGTGCAGGGGGGGAAGTTATGTGAGGTGCGGGGGGAGAAGTGATGTCAGGTGGCAGGGGGAGAGTGATTGAGGTGCAGGGGGGAGAGGATGTGGGTGTGCAGGGGGGAGAATGATGTGAGGTGCAGGGGGGAGAGTGATGTGAGGTGCCGGGGGGAGAGGGAGTGATGTAGGTGCGAGGGGGGTAGAGTGATGGAGGTGCAGGGGGGGAGAGATGTTAAGTGCGGGGGGCTGGGATGTGGGTGGTGTGCCGGGGGGCTTGTGTGTTTGATGTGGAGGGGGTATATTAGTTTTGGTGGTGAGGGAGAGATGGGGGTATGAGGATGATGATGGGGAGTTTATCGCAAAGGTTATAGTGAGGGGTTCTGGGGGAGTTTAGAGGATGATAATGAAGGGTGCTGGTAGTATATATGATGGATGATGAGGGTGCTGGGGAGATATATGAGGATGATGATGATGATGATGATGATAGGTGCTGGAGGAGAGATGATGATGATGAGAGGTGCTGGAGGAGAGATGATGATGATGATGATAATGATGATGATGATGATGATGATGATGATGATGATGATGATGATGATGATGATTGATATGTGATGATGATGATGATTATTATGATCGATGATGATGATGATAATGATTTTACCCGTGCGGCCCAAATATTTTTTCCTTGGAGCAGTTCGGCCCTTCTCACTTTACGAGTTGTGCAGGCCTGCTGTAGAATAAGGCACCTGGGAGAAGGAGTGGCTCAGGAGTAAAGGCACTCTGTCTATAAATAATGATGCAGAGTTTGAATCAGGGGAACCTGGTTCAGTTCCCAGTGTCTGCTCCTTGTGACCTTGGGCAAGTCACTTTATCTATCTGTGCCTCAGGCACCAGGGGTGGGCAAACTCCAGTCCTTAAGGGGATAAAAGTGTAATATGGAATAAAGTTATTATTATTGTATAAACTGCATAGTGCAGGATCAGCTCTATCACAGTTGATAGAATAAGGGCCATAGTTGGGAAGCAGAGGACGGAATGAAATCTCTATGAATGATGCAATAGGCAGCAAGGCTTCCTAAAAATCACAGGAAGATCTGCCCTGTTCTTGTCAGGGTTACTGTACTGTAGGTAACCCTGGGATTACTATTAGGCACCCAGGTTTGGCTCTTTTTAACCTTGTTTTGTGATGGAACCCCCCTACGGAGGAGGTAAGTATCCCGGGAAGCAGGTGGTCCCTGAAGCTGAAATAACACAGTTTAACTCCTTGGACACCCCCTGCTTCAGTCCTAAATAAGAAGCTAAAAAAAAATCAAACCGGGAGTACTTCTTTAAGTATATAAACATACACTTTTTGCAGTCATTAGAGGGATTTGTAATGGATACAGTAAATATATGCAAAGTACGGCTGCTGTCCCTGCAGTATGCATGTTTAAAAGATCTTTATGTTAAGTCTGCAAAATGTGTGTTTAGATGGAAGGTCATTGAATATATTATACAGGCTTCTTCACGAGTACCCTTTTTATAGCCAATAAAGAGAAGTCTGTGAAGATGATCGTGTACCAGATAGAAAACAAATGAACCTGGGGTACTGAGTGCTTAGACTGAAAATAATGATTACTAGTAGTCAGGGTCTGACTCAGGGGGCTCTGGCATTCAGGGTCCTGACTTGGCATTGGGGTCCAGTAGTCAGGGTCCTCACTTGGATGGTCTGGCAGTCAGGGTCCTGAATCAGGGGTGGGGGGTCTTGCAGTCAGGGTCCTGAATTGGGGAAGGGGTTCTGGGGGGGGGGGGGGGGGGGGGTCGTGGGGTGGGGGGGGGGGGGGGGGGTGGGGGGGGGGGGGCAGAAGTCTTGCGAGTATTGAGTGTCAGATAAATAAGGGTTTCATCTTTTTCCTCTTTACAGAAGCATCAATTCAAGTATATGATGGAATATATGAAAGTGGAATCCCATTGTAAACTGTATCACTGAATGATGGGCAAACATTTATTTGCAGAGTTGGATCCGCCTCGGAGTGGCCGGTTCCTTTGGCCCGCGGATCAGTCTCAAAACGGGCGACTCGTCTTTTCCGGATTTTTTTTTTTTATCACTGATAGTCCACATGATTAATAATCTCTGGTTGGATTTTTTTAATTCCAGCAATGGATTGTGGCATCCGCGGATTGTATTCAATGGCGGTTTTGGATTTATCCTTATGGATTAAAACTGGAACTCTCCGTAGACGG
Source organism: Ascaphus truei (assembly GCA_036426205.1). Classification (NCBI taxonomy): domain Eukaryota; kingdom Metazoa; phylum Chordata; class Amphibia; order Anura; family Ascaphidae; genus Ascaphus; species Ascaphus truei. The sequence continues at coordinate 2,438,792 of CM071581.1, forward strand.
ACTCTACGTCGCGCAACGGATTTTGCAGGGAAAGCACGGGAAACAGATTTTGACCGTTCCGCCCACCCTAGTCACTGGTATAGTTTGTGCATTAGGAACTTCTAGTGTTTTGAAATATTTTAATTTTGTAGACATGACAAACTACTCATGGTTTATGGAAAAGTACAATAACTAATACATTTTGACTGTAAAATACATCAATAACACATGAACATGTCCTTCCTGGATGTAGAAGTAATGCACTTACTGCAAATTCATCTGAACAAATGAATGTTTTAGGCATATAATTTCCTTGGAAGGGTGAAAGGTGTGTGTGAATTAAGTGATATTTACAGGTGTTTAATATAAAGTGTTTAACTGTGATATAAAGTTATTGTGACAGGGTGATGTCATGTACTGATCATTATGCCTGGGAAACATGTCTGACTGCTGAAACCAACAACTGTAAACTGTAGAAACCTGCAAGAGATACCGCCACCCCCTTTGGAGGTAAGTAATTTTGGAAGTGGGGGTGTCCGGAGCTGAAATTAATGGGAGTCCCCTGCTTCAATCGTGTATTAAATTATAATTTTTTTTAAATGAAAAAAACAACAACTTTGATTGCCTCTTTAATTGCAGTGATAACAGAATATCCCCGTGTGCATCAGTTGGAGCATCAACAAAGGCTACACCTGTATTATTGTATGTTATTTTAAGCAACAGACTTGATGTCACTGAGTTTCAAGCAGCAGTCCAAGCTCCAGGATTTAAAAAAAAAGTTTTTCCCTTTAATATGTGCATCAATACAATCCACACAATGATAAGTAATTAGCTAAGTTGCCGATCGATCTGTTCTCCTGTGATCGATCGGCGAAGATTCGGCTCGGGAGTTCACTAAATGGCTTTCGGTGCAGCAGAAAAGGACCAAAGATGCAAAGTTCTGTGGGGAAGATCCTATGACCAGGCAGTCACTAGATACAATTGGTGCACTGCTAGAGTGAGGGCAGGGCTCAAAAAGGGGTGTGCCAGAGCCTGTTTCAGAAGATGAAGGGGATGTGACTTTGTAAATGGTTGCTACAGAAATCAAAATGCTTACATTATAATACATTAAAATTTTCATTCAAGTTGTTTTAAAAAAAAAAAATGATACAAGTATTTTTTCATCATACAGAACTGATTTATTAAAAAAAAACAAAAAAAACATGTAGGATATTGCTTTGTCTGCAGCTTTAATGCTATAGAAAAAATAACAAGTGTATGTCATAACTTTTGCATTCACATTTGCTTTGACAACATTCAGTGTATTGGCCAAAAGAGTTTTCAAGTGAAAAAAACGGTCTCCTGAAAATTGGCCTCAATTGTGAATGTAAATGTTCCGAGACAGTTGTGATCTTTCACAGGGTCAAACTGACATGAACAGCGAAAGAGTTATAGTGAAAGCTCTCTAAGCAGATTCTTAAACGCAGTCTTCCCATTTTTGCAGCGTGCAGTTCAAACACACAATCTGATTCCTATTACATGCAATTATGTTTTGGTCGTTGAGGTACATAATGCCCCTGAAAGATGTTATCTTGGACATAAAACAGGTTTCGCTGCCATGGCCTCAGAACCGAAAGCTACATTCTAAATAATTCAGTCACTTCTGCAGAAAGTGTGGCTGTAAAATATAGTGAATGTCCCTTAAAACATACAAGAGTATCAATAGCAATTTGCCAAGGTTTCAAAGAAAAGGGGTAGAAAGCCATTTGGTACCTATATAGTGAGATAGAAGAATGAAATATTGAAGGGCTTCAGTGCTGGAAATAATAGTAACATTGCAAAGTTAATGAGTGTTAATAAATATGTGGTTGTAACAAATATAGGTTGCAATATATTATATTAAACTGTGAAAAAAGTACCACATTCATAATTTACAACAAACTCCTTCAGGTATCATTATCATCATCCTTTACTTTTTAAGTAAACACAGGCCTCCACTTAAGGGGGCATCGCAATACATTGCAGTCAGTTTGAGAACAATTACAATTAAATACAGTTACTTTGTTACACAAGAGACCGGCAGGAAAAGCCAGATTTATAATAATACATGGTTGCATTGCATGAATAAAGGCAATACACATTCAGTTTACAAGTACAGATGCAGCCGCCGTTATCCGACCATTTCTCGGGTTGAAAACTGCAATATATATTGTATTGCGTGGTGGTCCGAGATGGTCCACTGCAGACTAAATGGCCCATCGGATTAATACAGCGGGGGTCCCTGCTGTGTTAATCCTACCGGGTTGCAGGTGTCTGTAAGAGCCACGCAGTAAGAGAGAGACTGAATCAGTCACTGTACCTGCGCGCCTCTAACAGGCCATCGCGTGGTTTTATTTATTTTGATAACACAGTATTATAGCCGGAGCTGAACCGCATTGATTTCAGGTCTGAGGACCCCCTACTTCCCGAGATACAGGCCCCGTTATGGGGTACAGATATCTAACGGCCATTTTTTAATTCTCCTGCATCACGGCCCACGTGATCGGACCAGAGGGATTTCGGCACCCCAGCCTGTATCTTGGGAAGTAGGGGGTCCCCGGACCTGAAATCAACGCGATTCAGCACCGGAGACCCTCTGCTCAAAACTGTAATATAAAAATAAAATTTAAGCAGCTTCATTACCTTAGCGGCTTACCGCTAAGGCAATCAAGGTGTTAAGGCAGACTACCAGGTTTATTGGGGGCAGAGGGGACAGTGAGACATGGTTATTGGCATAAGTAACATTTACAGACAGGATTAAAATTGTGTTAGAAGAGTTGGATAGACATTCAATATGTTAGACAAGGCCCTGCCTCAAGGAGCTTACAATCTATAGGCAGGGTAAGTAGATATTGGAAACGGATGCTCACCTTTGGGGAAACACAGATTTAGACTGAAGGGGTTCTGAATGAATTCAGCTGGGCTTTGAAATTCATTTGTTCAGTCAAACACTGCAGGGGTGGGGTTGACGAAACACATAGCAGAAAAAGAGATCCCTGATGTTAACCTTCAGCTCAAAATGTTTATAAACTAAGGTAAAAATAATTTGGGGTTTCAGAATTTGGGGGGGAAAAGTTAAGAATCACTCAAATGTAATCCCGTACATATGTCTGTGGCATTAGCTCTCTTTGATTTTAGGAAGAGCTGTCCCTTTAATACGGTATGTGGCATGCATAGTGAGTGATTGTTGAATATATGGTTTCTATTCACAAATCTCTTGTGGTCCTGGGTAGGGATTGGAAAACCAGCCCAAATCCATTCCTTGGAATTTCCTTGGTTGTTCTGACCAAATCTGCTCCACCCCCCACCCCAAAAAAATCAGACAGCGCATTATTAATTCGCCTAACAAGATGGATTGGCCTTTTTGAGACAAATGAACTGGCTGATCCGAGTCTCGCCCATCGGGTACTATAATGGAGCCGCAGGTTCTCCAGGTATGTGAAAACATAAATAATGTATTCAGAAGCCACCAGAGACATACTCTTTTTATGCAACATTGTTTTGTTTTTTTAGCAACCTTTGTTAGTGTGTGAATGGGGTAGGGGGTTAAGTTATTCTTCACTACATGGTTTTGAATCTTCACTGAGTGAAATTCCATGGACAAAAAATGCTTTGCATTGGCTAGTTTCCTTAACATTTATTGGGATGAAACCGTTTTGTTCTTTTAGTATCCTGCAAAGAAACCCGACAGCCCCCCACACACTTACTCCCAATTCTCATGAATCTAAGTGATCATTGAGACAGGGGAACCATCTGAACTGTGCTTAGATACACTTCACATGGTAAAAATCCATCTGTTGGTATTGGATATTTACAACTCTTGGAAATAGATGAACTTAATTAGAAAGTCCCACTGGTATCTGACACTATTTGCATCATGACCTAGACATGGAATGTCCCCCACCTCCTACACAATGTTTTCGTGATCATAAATCAGTATATATGAAACATGCACTAAATTAAAACATAACATTGCCTATTAAACCAAAAATACTGTAAACTCTGTATTATTAACTACTTGTTATACATAAACCATTACATACTTCAGCCTCTATTTTCGAACGTTTCACTTTCAGAATAAAGTTATTTATTTTATTGCCATTTTTAAAGGGTTCGGAATCTGATACAGATTTTAAGACACAATTCGCACGCAGATAAATGCGATAGAAATTAGTTGCGTTGATTTATAGCAGAAGACCATGCAGCACTGCAAGATTTGAATTTTTTTAATTACAGGATTGAAGCAGGGGGTCTCCAGAGCTGAACTGTGTTCATTTCAGCTCTGGTAACCCCCTGCTTCCAGAGATACTTACCTCCGTACGGAGCTGGTATCTGCAGCCAGAGAACTTGTGTGTATAATGAAATGGTGGCGTTTAAATGTTACGTGGACCAATAGGAAGCCGTTACGGCATCCCTTGCGGTTTTCTATTGGCCCGAGTAACCTGGACATTTAAACTCCAGAAATACCGGCACTGCTACAGAGGTATCTCTGGAATCAGGGGGTCCTCGGAGATGAAATTAACACAGTTCAGCTCCGGAGACCCCCTGCTTCAATCCTGTAATTAAGAAAAAATGGAAACAAACTGTACAGTGCTACAGTACATGTTTTGCTGCTTTAAACAAATGAAAAACAGCGAGCAAAGAGTAGAGAAAATGAATTAATCAGCAGCCAATATATTTTATTTGTGATCTTTCCTAAGGATAATTAAACATTGCAAATTATATAACCACAAACAAAAAACACAATTTAAGTCAATATTTTCATATAACATGAAAAAAAAGACACCTTGCAAACCATTCATGTCAATGATCTAGAACATCAAACTCAATCCTCAAAGACCACCTTTTATGGATATCCCTGCTTCAGCACAGGTGGCTCAATCAGTGGCTCGGTCATAATGACTGAACCACCTGTGCTGAAGCAGGGATATCCTTAAAACCAGACCAGTTGGTGGCCCTTGAGGACTGGAGTTGGACTACCCCTGCATTAAGGTTTGCTTCATCTGTATATGTTTACATTTCACAAATGTAATATACCATGCCTCATCCAAGTACGGTTTCCAACTGGTCCTATGCTAAAAAGAAAACTGAAACCAGCACTGTACATCATTTTCAAGTTTTATTTGGCTCAATACTCATTGTAGAATGGCTACATTGAGTGTACGGTGGTCACTCTGGAAAAGGGGAATTTGCTGACAGATGTTTAATTTATTGAGTTTTGGAGGTTAACGTCTAAATCTGCTCTAAATGACAGTTATGCCTAATACTTCCTGCTATTTACTTCTCTATTATGTACCTCATTGACAAAACCATAATCCATTCCCTCCTGTCAGGGCCAGAAATATATGGCAGGCAGTTTGTGTATTCACAGATCACCCAGACTTAGCATTTTTTGTCCTTAAATTTGTTTGTACATTTTATGTGGCCTATGAACTTGTTTTCATTTTACTTATTGTAAATATTCAAATAAACCTTTATACAGATGCAGCGGATGTTATCCGATGATTTATCGGGTTGAATGACGCACTATAGTGCGTCATGGTCCCAGATGGTCCTCTGCAGACTAAATGGCCCATCGGATTAACACAGCAGGGGTCCAGGGTCTACCTGTCTGTAAGAGACGCGCAGCAAGAGACTGAATCATTCACTCTATCTGCGCTCCTCTAACAGGCGATCGCGGGCGTTTTATTTAGATTTTAACACTACAGTATTGTAGCAGGAGGTCTCCGGAGCTGAACCGCATTGATTTCAGGTCAGGGGACCAAAAAACATAAAATAAGGTTCAGCCTCTCTTTTATGGCGTGTACAATTAACACGGCAGGGACCCCTGCTGTGTTAATACAATGGGCCATTAGTCTGCTGCGGCAAATGTTGAAAGGATTTCGGGGAGATCTCGAATACCAATTTGAGAAATGGTCAGATAACGGCCACTGCATCTGTTCATTGTTACTGGACCTATATCTTGTTTGCATATATCTTATTGCAGTCAACACAGCGATACAATATTGACAACATCAGCCAAATCTGTCTATCTGGTACTGTAACTTCAAGTCCATTGAGCTGCTTAGCAAGTCATTTCTGAAAAACGCTCACCTTCTTAATGATGGAAGCATTAAAAGAAGTCTTGATTATTTTATGGTCAGTTATGGGTCTCCTACGGAAATAAGAACCTACTGTACTATACTGCTAATATACAGCTGTAGTAAGAGTCACTCACTGTCCCAACAAGCAAATGTCTGCGGCACCCGGGACAGTGTCTTCCACGGTGGAGGTGCGATTGTTCATGCTGCCAAATGTGACCTCCCACAGCGTTAATCCTTTGGTGCCGTGACCGTGCATGGCATCGGCACCAAAGACTTAATATATGTGTAGCCATGTAACAAAATATATGGAAAACTGAATGGTGAGAGTCACTTACGTTGAATATTGAGTGCCACCAGAAATGTCTAGTTACCCCAACAATTTATTCTGGATTGGCCTATATAATTGAATTGAATTCTTCTACCAATGGACTTTGATGCAAAACATGAGAAGAATGCTTCATTTGGTACAAAAAGAAAAACAGGCCCATATTTAGTAAGCGGTGTGATATCATAGTGCCGGAAGAAACATTATGGTCCCATTCACTTGAATAGGCTTTATCTTCTGGCACCAGAGGCTGTCTATGGAATAGTACTGCTTACTAAATATGGACTACAATGTTCCCTGCATCGTTCTTTAGCTTAGAAAATACTATATGCTGTATACAATGCAGAAACGGTAACATTCTTATTTCATTGATTCCTTGCAAGCTTCATCCTTTTTTTATATAAAGACTCAAAATGTAAAATAACTGGACTTCTACAATAGTGAAGCTGCAGAATACACAGCATCATCTCTAATAATGCAATTGATCTCCCTATTTTCGGCTCAAGAGTCAGCATTGTGTGGGGCGCTGGGACGCTGAAGGACTTTGATATACATTAACATTGTCTTCCGCTACTTCAAGAAAGGCACCTGCCGGTCCATTCACTGCCAAGTTTTTGAGCTAATGTTCTAGATGGTGGCAGAATAAAAATAGGGTTTTATGTTGCTGCTTCAGAGCCAGAGATAATTAGCAGGGAATCTCCATAAATGATATTTCAAAGCAAGGATGAAGAGAGTAAGTAAATATGGATGTGTCAATAATGTTAATGTAAACTTAATTTGATATACTACAGAGTGCATATAATGATTAGAAAGATGGAGGCACACATGGGGTAAGTGCAAACATTGCTACATTTTACTCCATGGAGAGACAGCACATGACTTTCTTCTCATTTTGAAGTACACATTTAGCTCTATTTGGAGCATAGAGTTTATTGGCGGGCTATTTAGAACCAGGACCATACCTATCAGAACATACTTCCTAGGATCAGGGACTTGTTGTTGTTAACCCATTCACTGACAGCTTTTTATTTCTGTTCTCTCTAGCACCAAAAGGGGAAGAGAACCCCCCAATGCAAATAATATATATGGTCTATATTTCATACAGGTCTGTTGAAAGTGTGTGTGTGTGTGTGTGTGTGTGTGTGTGTGTGTGTGTGTGTGTGGTGGGGTTGTGTGTGTGTGTGTGTGTGTGTGTGTGTGTGTGTGTGTGTGTGTGTGTGTGTGTGTGTGTGTGTGTGTGTGTGTGTGTGTGATCTGTAACACCAATGACAATGAATAAATGGCAAAGTACAGTACATGAGTTGTAATCTACCCAACAAAAGGAAATGTAAGAAAAAAAAGGAAATGCTACAAAAATACAGTTATCCCCATTCATTTAGGGTACTAGAATTCACTTAAAGCAAAGTAAATTGGCTTTAGTGATTCCCAAGATTCCCATGACTTTTTCATGATAGATTTAGGGACTGAATATCCCACTCTGTGCTCGAGAGGATCACATATCTCTTTGATCCTTTATTGTACTTCCATAAAATATTTTTACATCACTGTTGGGGAATCTTAATCGCACTGCATCTTGTTACAGCTGTCAAATCATCCACGTCTTATTCATTTCAAGGTTATCTTTCCCTTTCAGTTAATGTTTCAGATCTTTTCAGAGTTTGTAGGTCAGCTGGTTGGAATATTTCATTAAAAGCCATAAAATACTTTGACTTCAACTCCTATATATTAATTCCACACATAACCCTATAAACAAACCTCTTTCTTTTTAAATGATATAATGATAGCGGTTTGTGTGTGTGTGTGGTGTGTCTATGTACAGTATGTATGTATGTGTAGCCCTGTTTCCCCCTGAACACAGAAGCTACTTATTCTGTTCTATACCTGTTGACTCGCAGGAGCCTAAGCCTCCGCCACTGGGAGCATGGGGTGATATACTTACAAAAACCAGTACAGCGCCTCCACCTGAGAGGGATCCCAACGGAGTGGGAGGAGGCCCTCACAGGACACAATTCAATACACGCCAGCACAACGTATGATATAGCAGTAACCTTTACTGGACAACTTAATGATCTTAACACTCTATATTGATATGTACTATGGATACAACTACCCACTCACCATGCAAGGCCGTAACCCTCCACCGTGTACCCTACACAGTGTCCACAGTTCTGTGTGAGGCCCTTGGGCACTCTACCCTTGTTAGTTTTCACAAATATAACCCCCACCCTTGTCCTGTGGTCAGCGCTGCTACTAAGTGTGTGTACTTTGGCTGGTGCACTTTAATAAAGGTACCTGCCGCGTGCTCCAGCACCCGGGCGCGCAGATGAACTAGCAAGGGATCCGCTGATCCGGCGATATCCTCCGTGACGTCTTGGTCTCCGCATGGGTTGCTGTCCTTTTTGGGGTGATCCACCTTGAAGACAGTCTCTTTGTCCTTCTGAATAGGTCTGGTCCCAGACCTCTCTTGTCAGGCTGCTCAGCGTAGCAAAAAACCTATGATCACTCATAGGAAAAACTGGTGCTGCTAGAATTGTCCCCAGCATAAACTATCCAGACCTGAACATATAGCAACAATGTGCATATAGAATAAGGCCTCTTTAGTCCAGTGTCCCACTCCAATGATAAATAACTGTTAAGAGTTCAAACTCCCCACTGCCCGTGTATAATGTGACCGCACGGGGAGGTCACGCGTGGTAGGGGGAATAACAACAGTAGAACCGCGGTATCCCTAAGCCAGGGACACTCTTGATCACCGAGGCCCTCCACCACAACCCTCTTACCCGGTGTCACTCACAATACAGCAGTCCTCACCGCAGAGGCCGGGAAAGGGTAAACCAAAGAAGTACACACTCACTATCTTGACTCGCCGTGTCTCCGATCAACGATGACGTCGGGGTCACTGGATCCGGAAGAGGAAATCAGCGTGCTCCAGCCCAAGGTAAGGATACTGCCAAAAGTGTTGTGAAGAGGCGGTCACTGCTGCCGCCAGGGAAATGAAGTTTTCTCACGCTTTAGAAATAAATGGTAGGTTTATTCGTGCATGTATACAAAATCTGCCACAGAGAAAAAAACTCTGACGCGTTTGTCACGTTGAGTGACTTTGTCAAAGAGTATCTGACACTGGGGTTGGTGATGTTTAATATAGCGCGCCATGCATGTATGATTGGTTAATACCTCAACACCAATCAGGTGTATATCCTGTAATGATCACAGAGCACAGATTGAATAAGAACCTGTTCAACCTTAACACTAACATGAGCCCCCTATCCAAACATCACCCTACACCCAACGATGTAAACAAGATACAAAAATTACACAAAAAGTAATTAAAAACAAAGAAGCTTAAAAATGTCTAATCAAATCATCACCTAGACAACAGGTGCCAGTTAATCCGCAGCAGTAGAACCATCATAATGCGTAGCAGCTGTGTCCCTCAACCTAATCTATACAAAAGGGGCAGGGTCCCTATCTAAGGGCCTGTCCCTGTAACAGCTGCAAACTATATAAATGAATGGGGCCTAGCTGGGGCCTGGGGTTGGGGTCTCTAGCCTAGTGCAGCGGGTCACAGACCGCTGCACACACATCCTTCCCCTATCCTATCCTGGCACCGACTCACCACTTCCTCTGTCAACGCGCGAAATGTATGTCCTGTCCCAGGAGACCTAGCCACTTGATTGGCTCCTTGGCGTCACATGGCCTATCTGCCCCTAAGCACTATGGGGCTTGTAGTCCCCGCGGAGCCTACACTGCTGCCGCATGCACATAGTACACTCTGCATGCGCGCGCTTCCCTAGTGTTGCCTCCGGTTCTCAGACTATTCTGCCCATGCGCCAGCTTCGCGCATGCGCAATGCAACTTCCAAAATGGCGGCGCCCTGCATCGGGAGCTATCCTATCGCCATTCCCATCCGCCAACAACATCACCCACCGAGGCGGAGGTAAGGCCAGGAAATACAGAAGGACCCAGGAGGCAAACAGGGACCTGGCTAAATCTGTTATATAATATATATATATTATATAAAATATATATATATTATATATATATATATATATATAATATATATATATATATATATATATATACATATATAATATTATTTAGGTTATGGTGGGTGAAAGGGTGACTGAAACCCTCCACCGTTAGCAAATAAAACTATTACTTGTGAGCACATTCACATGTCTTAGACAGGTCTCAACCCTGCTTTTCACCATTATCACCTATCATACAGTGCATCCACTGCAGCAAGGGATACATGTATTGAGAACAAGCATCAAGACATTGCATAGCGGGCCATACACAGAGGGCTTCCTGTGAGGGCCAACAAGTACAAAAGCAGACTTAGCCTCGTGAGGCACTGCCCCAGGTGCAACCCAGTGGAGGAAACTGTTGTTCACCTCTTCTGGGTCTGCCCCTTTGTGCGAGCCTTGATGCAAGCTCTGGACTCTGATCTAAGGGACTTTATGATTTCAGGTCGGGGAGCCCTTGGTTCCCAAGATACAGGTCCGTTATGGGGTGCCGGTATCTCCTGTGCATTTAAATGTCTTGTGTCACGTGATCGTGGTAATCAAACATTTTATTTACTTTATTTATGTTGGCTGCCTAATGTTTAATTTTATAATGGGCAAATAATCCATATCTGGATAATAGTAATTTTGCCCATTACTGTACTGTATGTTGTGGGGGATTGTTGGGGATAGAGGAGGTGGGTAGTAGGGTTGTAGTGTTTATTTTTGTTTCTTGGAGGTAGAGGCATTGGGTGAAGCGGATGGTTGCCCCAAGGATGGATGTTTAGGCCTACCGGGTTATAGTGGGAGGGGTTAACACCGTCATTACCTTTGCGGTATTAACCGCTAAGATAATGAAGGGGTTAACTCCACCCACAACTCCCCCCCCCCCCCCCCCGCAAGGCCTAAACACCCACCAAGGACAAAATACCACCTTCACCCACCCCCGCAACCCACAATAAACATGGCACTGGTAGTTAACCCCTTCATTGCCTTAGCGGTCTTCAGCGGTGGTCTGGTCCCAGACCACATTTATCAGGGATGCTTCGCTTAGCAGCTGTGTCCTTAATTACTCCAATAGCTAATGGGACAGGATTCCTACCTAATGGCCTGTCTCTATAGCAGCCACAAACTATACTTGTGAGTCGGGGCCTAGCAAGGGATTCATGTATTGAGGACAAGCATCAAGACATTGCATGACGGACCTAGCCTAGGTCAGCCGCTAAGGTAATGAAGTTGCCTGTAAATGCATTTTTATTTTTATTGCATGGGATTCATGCCGGGGATCTCCGGTGCTGATATTAATGCAGAAAAAAAAGCCTTTATTTTCTAAGTCCTTTCTCGCCTTCTCAGCAGGTTCTCCCCAGCCTCTTAAACTTTTCCTGGCATGAGGATTTTGGGAGAAACTCGCTATTCTAGAGCCGCGATTACCCTCGATAAACTAATCGAGGCTACTAGAATTGCACGAGTTTCAGAACCTGCCGATAAGTGGCTTTTCGCCACTCACCCGGGGATTTGTTTTTGATGGCTGAAAAAAATGGCCGATTTATACCTTTATCGCCCACTTATCAAGGCTTACAAAAGAGCAGTAAACTTTTTGGCCGAATAGGCCTCGATAAGTGGGTTATGAAGACTTAAAGAATAGGCCCCTTAGAGTCAGATCTCAGATGATAAGTGCTGCATGTGGTAGGGGAGAGGAGCCTGTTCATATATATATAAACTTGTCTTACTTGGACCCAATAGCAGCGAGTTCCATTAGAGCATCTTCCACCCCCTTCAGCGGGTTGGGACAATAGACCGAAACGGATTCTGAAAGGCCTTCTCTAAGAGCATGGATAGGTACGGTCGCATCCACACACCTGGACACCAGTGTTTTTCCCAGGGTGACAATCAGGACAATCACCACAATCAGACAAACAACATAATCAAACATTGCACTATTCTCTGGCCAAGCCTCCTATCCACACTTCTAACAAAGGGAACCAATCATCTCCACTTACCCTGAACTTCTATTAACGTTATCTATTTCTCCTTCAATGTATCCTGATCTCTGTTGTATACGTGCAGGACTGCTGATCAACTAGGGCACAGATGCCCCCCTATGCTCCTAACAGATAATCTAATGTCATCCTATTCTGTAGGGCTGCCAAGAGAATATGTTGTTGTTTACTAGATGGCAATTGTATAATTCTAGCGGTGTGATTTAAAGTGTCGTGTAATAAGGCTGCAAGGGCATTTGTCTTTTCTGAAATCATTATGGCTCCAACAGGAGGAAACATTCCAGCCATAAAATCTTCCCAATAGGATGATATCCCTCTCTTGCTCCGGATATGTCCTTTTGGTAGTTTAGTAGTATTATGTATAGGGAGAGCACATACCCAATATAACACCTTCCTTCCCAATTAGCTGGAAGCCATCTGTAAGCCCAATGTCCACAAAGAAAATACAATACCAATGGGAGAGCTAGAGGGCTATTTCCCAGGTTTATGTACCATTTATTAAAAGGACTATTATGGTTGGCAAACAGTACCCCAAGAGTAAAATTACCCACTGATCTAGTTTTCCGAGCTACTATCCTTTTCCCTGTCTTGAAGCAAATGGAGCTTCCAACTGTGGTAGAACACAAAGCAACCTTTTTAGAAACATTGATCAGGGCCAAGCGACTAGTTTGATTAAATTCTGTAACGTTACGCCAAAATAACTGAGAATTGCTGGTATTATTTATCCACGTCTCGCAATCACTAGGGGTCCAAGGAACACCCACAAAGGGATAGGTTGGCCCGCACTAATAGATATAGTACTACATATCCAACAATTACTTAGATTTAAACATTTTGCATACATTACTAGTTGCTTGAGGAAAACATTCTCCATTAATGCTCCTTCATTAAACAAGCTACTGTATGAGAGTGGAAAGCAAGGAGAGATGGCAGATATACCAACAACAATATCATTCTCGTTGTTTTCACGCCGTGTAGTAACAGAATATAACAGTGTAGAGAAAAATAAAAAAAATTAAATAAATATATAACCCAAGAAAAGTTCTCTGCCCCCAATTGTTCGAAACTTGTTTTCTCCAAGCTAACTATTGCTTAGAGGTCATGAGAAGGAGCAGGGACACGTTTGTAGTGAGACATGTGTCCAAGTGTCTTCTCCCTCTAATTTCACTGCGGTATTGGAAATGAATTATTTCTGAAACGGTCCCTTCCACCGGGGTTGTAAAGCAGTTTTCCTGGTGTAATTCTTTGTCAGGATCCAATTTCCAGGTTCCAACTGGTGTGCTTAAGTGTCTTTAATTACCGGTTAGACGTCTTTTACCTGTGCATGGAGAGACTGAATATATTTCATTAGTGCCTGACAATAGTTAAGAATAAGGTAGTCAGAAATAGCGAAGTCTTTAATCAATAGTTCTTTAGACAGTCCTGTTGTCATAGGTCTACCTGTCCAAATCTCACATGGTGATAAGCTATGCTTCCTAGCCGTAGTGCTTCTCATACTCATTAGGGTTAAGGGTAGAGCATCTGGCCATTTCAAACCTGTTTGAGCACTGTCTTTGCTATGTTAAGTTTAAGGTTCCCATGACCCATTAAATAAATACCTCAATCACTATTTATTCTATAGCAGTTTCTTTTTAACTGTTTTAACATCATTATGTGCACACGGTTATGCTTCTATCCATCTAGAGAAAATACAAAAGAGTTCCAAAACATATCTGTAATGCAAACTTTTAGAGTTCAATAAAATCCATCTGAATATTTACAAACGGACCCAATGGCTGAGTGAGCCCTAAGTACAACCTTACATTTGTGGCCTACATTATATTGTTGGCAAACCACACAGGAAGAGCAATAATGTTGCGCTATGTGCGTGCTATTGTAGCAACCTGCCACACATACCATTCGCGACAGATAGATTCGATAATCCCCCCCCCCTCTTGTTCACATGGCCACACCATGGGCCAGGCGAACAAAATAGGGCAAAGGAAAGATGGGAAGGACAAGCCTGTCATAAGCCGGCTTGCCAGGAGGCAATTTCCTTCGCTGGGGCGGCGAGTTGGAACTTAGCAAGTACTATGAGCACTTCAATATGTGTCTCACTTTAGACCATGAGCTGTTTAATAGCTTGAGAGCTCTGAAGGGCAGTTTCCTTCACAACAGTATCTGCAAAAACTTTGCCTTTAGACACTGGATCATTACGAAAAAATATATGTTCTTTATATTTAACAACGGCAATATCGGTGGGGAGTACCATGGAGTTAAGCAGATCATAGACATACCGAGCATTCAGGATAGGAGTACCTTTCGCAGTAAGAAAGCCATGGTATTTCCAGAGTTGGCCAAAATTATGTACCACGCCATGTGCATACCTAGAATCATGTTAACAGATGTACCCCCAGCAATAGTGCAGGTGCAGGTAAGTGCATACAGTTCTGCAACTTGTGCAGAGCGAACCTGTTGGAGGGAAGTGGCTTCTATAATATCATTGGCAGATACTACTGCATAGCCTGTGCACAGATTACCTGTTTGATCTTGGAAACAGGACCAATCTACATAAAAGTTCCCATTCTGCATTATCAAAGGGGAGTGTCCTGTAAGCCTGGCCCAACACGTGTCTCCTGCTACATTACCTGAGAGCATTCAGAAGGATCTCCATCCTCTGGGCTGGGCATTAGAGAGACAGGGTTAAATGGTGGACTTCTGACAAAATTATATTAAAAAGATGAGGTGAGGATAATTTCATATTTGGTAACTCGTGCGTTGGACATTTGAGTGGATGACCGGAGCAAAAAGGTTGGGGAACAAGAAGAGTTACATTGTGTCCAAAATGATAGTGGAGGCTTGATCTAAAAGAATAGCAGCAGCCGCTACCACTCGTAAACAAGAGGGAATCCCAGAGGCACCGATCTAACCGGGTCCTAATATAGAATACAGGACACTGTTTATCTCCATGAGGTTGTACCAGTAAACCAGAGGCATAACCTTCCTTCTCATGGCAATAAAGGCTGTAGAGTCTAATACAGTCTGGCAATCCTAAAGCAGGACAAAAAGAACGATTCCTGCGCTCCTATCAATTAGGCTAAAATATAATAGTGATCTCATGAATAAGGGTTATTTAGTTAAACCCTTTGGCCAAAGCGTTATAAGCCTGCAGCCAACGTCAAGGCATAACCAAATGTGCAGGTACCTACACTGAATATATATAATTATTGTCCCATGGACTAGTGAAAAATGTGAGAAAGCCCTTAAGGTGTTAAATGAAGGATATGCTTTTGTGAGTAGTGGAATTAAAAGCTGGCAAAGCCAGTATCATAGTTACCTTACTGTAGAGGTAAACGTGGGTATTTGATTAAATGCACCATACGGTACCTTTTAGTTTAGCAGCACAATAAATATGACCAGTGCTGCAGTCGTAAAAAACCCCCAAAAAAAACATTTGGTTTACCGTACACTACTTGAAGGTAGGGGGGAAGGAGAGAGAGGGAGAGTGGGGGGAGGGGGAGGAGAGAGAGGGTGGGAGAGAGGTAGGGGAGAGAGGGTTACAGGTGAGAAGGTCTGGGTCATATCAGCAGCAGCTGGATCTGAGGTGTGGTGGGCGCCTTCTTTATAAGAAAGGAAGGTGATGGTCTGAGCTGGGGGGGCAGGTGATGGCTGGTGGGGGAGTTGAGGAGCGGGATGGGATCGCTTGGGGATGGATGACAGGGGGAATGCAAAGGGGGTGGGGAACAGAAGATCACTTGGTGTGATGACAGGGGGATTGCTTGGGTAAACAAGATCACTTGGGGGGATGACATGGGGATCACTGGAGGGGACAGGGGATTGGAGGTCTCACCGGGACAACCAGTAACAGTGGGACAACCAGTAACCAGTAACAGAGATGAGTTCTTAATTGTTGAGCCACTCGGATCATGAGGGTACTGGGAAGGGCAGCAAAGGTTAGCTAGCCTTGAGGAGACTCACTGGGGTAGCATATCCATGCTCCCATGCTCCCATGCAGAGGCAGCTGGAGCCCCCCCTCCCCCTGCAGCAGCAGGAACACAGGTGAAGTAAGTAGGTAAGGGTATTGAAAAGAGCGATGTTTAATAGGGATGGGGAATATCATTTCTAGGAGTTTCTCACCTCCCTCCTCTCATGATCTGAGCATGGCCAATACCTCTCCTCCATCCTCCCGGCCAAAAAAGAAGCAGGGAGGAGGGACAAAATGAATACTGGAGCCTGCTGATTAGCTCTCCAGTAATGCAGACGGTATACACTAATGGTTAGAAAAGAACATACTGACGTATACCCGCCACTACAGCACTGAATATGACAATAAATGCCAACAGAAAAAATGATGGCATAGTTCAGGGGTGTTCCAGTCCAGTCCTCAAGCCCACGCAACAGGTCAGGTTTTTAGGATATCCCAGCTTCAGCACAGGTGGCTCAAACAGAGGCGCAGAAGAAGACTAAGCCACTTGTGCTATAGCAGAGACTGATTGAGCCACCTGTGCTGAAGTATGGGCTGATTGAGTCACCTGTGCTGAAGCAGGGATATCCTGAAAACCTGACTTGTTGGGAGGGCTTGAGGACTGGAGTTGAGCACCCCTAAATTAGGTGGAACATATAGGAATTGTGTGTGCATGCGTGAGGGGGTGGGGGGGAGCATATTCACTTTAATTGTATTCAAGAAATTTTAACTGGATGAAGCCCCAGAATCAGAATGAATGGAGAGCTGTATAATGATATTGAAGATAAGAAGGAACCGTTCATGGTTGATAAACAGAGACTAATTATTAGGGTAAGCACTATAAAAATGAAATCATATTATTTTTTGAAAACTAGCAAACCCTACCTTTTGGTTCTCCAACAAAATAAGCATTATCTAATTAATTCTAAAAGCCCAAATTACCTTGTTAATTCAAATGACATATATTGTTTCTCAGAGTACTCTTTCTTCTGCATACATCTGCATGGACGTGAATTGCGCTTAATTATATAAGACATTTGCTATACCTTCCATCATGTATAGTATAGGTACTTTATACAAAAAATGTATCAACTGACCTTTTCTAACAATATAAGCATGGAATCCTGAGTTATTCCTGTTATACAACGATAATTATTATTAGAGCAGCTTCTCAGATATTCCTTTTTATTCAGAAGAACGTTTCAGAACCTACGGAAAGGTACTGTATAAAGAGCTCATTTTCCACAGAGATAAATTGGGATCTGTGTACTGCCCCATTTTTGGCACCCAGGTAAGTCAAATGAAGAAACTATATTCATACATCTGGTGTAGATTTTTAGAAGGTAGAAAGTTAAAGCTGGCAGAACGAAAGGAGAAAAACCGCCACCCTGACGCTCAGTTTGATGCATCTGACGTGAGTCACGTAACTCCACAAATGTTTCCTTTTTTACTGTCCCCAAAGAGCAAGGTTAAGCACATGGAACTAAAATGGAGCGAAGACCACGATACACTGACGCACAAAACGAAAATGATGCTCTTTGCTCCGAAACTGCCTTTGACCCCATATAAATTTTACTCCACATGTATGTATGTATATCTTTATTTATAGAGCACAAGTCAGGTACCAAGCGCTTCAGACATAAAAATATAGAAAAAGGAGCCCCTGCCCTGAAGAGCTTACCTAAGTGGTAAGTAGGGAGAACTTGCAGAGACAGAAGGAGGGTGAGCTGGTAAGTGCGCCTCCAAAGTCAGTGCATATGAGATGTACTGTACAGTATCAGCCAGCGGAGCTACCCATATGCTTAGTTAAGGAGGTGTGTTTTAAGAAAGGACCTAAAGGTGGAGAGAAGGGGTGATAGGTGGATTTGGTCATCGGAACACTGGGCAAATACCAGGTTGGTCCATGGGCTTGTGCCACAGCACATCCGTAGACATGCTGTGGGCCAGTGAAGCGCCTCCGTAAGAGAGTAGCCCTCCTCTATCGACGTTGCGGCGTTATGTGATGCTGCGTCATCATGGCGATGCAACATCCCATGGCGATTCATTGCCATGATGCCACGGTAACATGACGCAGTGATGTCATGACGACACAATGTCGCGGGAGGAGGGTCGGCAGGTAAGTGAAATGCCTGCACACCATTTCACCTCCAATCCACCCCTGGAGGGTGGCAATTCAAATGCTCCTTGTTGGTTTATGTTAATTCCATGGGGCAAACACTGCACTACAAGATGGAGACCTTGACACTGTTAATTCTGCCACAACTGCCCTTGATCATCACAGATGGATCTGTCAAACGTGTAGTCTTTTTTTTTTGTCCGAGATGATTGAGATAATTAAAATGGGTTTGTGCACAATGCTCACAACCCCTGAAGTGTTTTGCTCCTGAAAATCCTGAGACTAGTCTGACACAAATGACTAACTTAATCCCTCTGACTCTGCCTGTTTCCCTCAGGTGCCCCAGAAAAAGCATTTCACTGTTCTCATGCTCACCTCTTAACACTTTATTGACCAAAATAATCAGTAACATTATATGTAACTGCCATGTGTTACCACTGTTTACCTATTTTAATTTCCAATAATAGCAAAATGAGCCCCCACTCGTCTCACTCCGTCCCTTCCTGGAGAAGGTAATGGTAATACACACCAAATATATACTTTCTGCACTTAACGCATACTGGATACATTATCCATAAGGAAGATAATAGATGTTTAAAAGTTAATTTTATTTAAAAGCCCCCATCATAAAATAATGCCATAAAGCACAGATCCCTACCCACATTTAGTTGCTGCAGAAAGTATACAATTTCCTCTAAAAACACCAATTTTAAAGTGTTTTTGTTTAAATCAATGTTATATGTGCAGCAATCATGTGTATTATTGCTTTGAGACATCTGCAAGTTATAACAGCCAAGAAAGGTTTACAAAACAGTGACACTCCCCTCTCTCTGTAAGGATCCGTGCTACCCATGCCGGAGGGAAGAGGAACACAGAGAGAAAGTTGTGTTATTATGTGAATATTAATATTGAATGAAGATAATCAAGAATGCCATAGGATAGGAAGCCAAGAACATATTATATAAACAAATATATGTCTCAGCCATCATCCATCATCATCCTGCTGTGAATAAATAGAAATATATAACATAATCATTTGGCATTTTGATCATTATAGTCAACAAGTGTTTTATTTTTTTCTAAAGTGCTACATGTATGTGTCACAGAATACATCATGCAAAGATGATGTTATACCATTTTCAGAACACAAACATTCTTGCTTGATCGAAGTTAGCTCAACATTCCATAGTATCAGTAATAGGTGTAATGTAACTGTCCTGCCACAGCTAAATGGTCTTCAGATGGTGACTGTAATAGGTTTGGAATGTACATAGATGGACAATGCCATAAGTTTAAACTTTTACTTTAATCTGGTAAAGAAGGACAAGTAAGGACACAAGTTGTGGAATGAGCTATTCAATTAAACCCTGTCAATATTATTAGAACCACAAGTCTTGACATGAGAGTTTATTTGTTAATCCCTGCTCCTATATCAAACGTGGTTTGTTATATGTAGTTAGTTTCTACAAATGGAAGTTGTTTCTTTGTATGAAACCAAAAGCTTAGGGATTTCTACATTTTTAAAAAGCCCTAAGCTAAATTGGTTTGCAGTGCGAGATGTACTGTAATGCTTCAATGCTGATGGAGAGAACACACATTCCAAAAGACGGACAAAATCTAATGTGTCAACATATCACCTTCTGACAGTAACTATCCAAAGAATTTTAAGTATATAAATAAGGCACATTTTGTTACCAGGATCAAGGGGTTTTCTTTAGACTCAAGTGTTAGGTTGTCATTATGATTCAATTGCACTTACAAATACACACGGCCCCTGCAAACTCAGAACCCAAACCCACCACACCATACATATTAGTGTCAAAAAGGAGTTCTCCTGGGATTGTGACCTCATGTAATGTACAAAAGACAACAAGCTTCAGTGTTGCAAACAGCATGAGAAATGATGTAGTTAAATACTTATCTGTTTTTGATTTTCAGATGTGAGGGTCACTTAGTTAAATTATTTGGCCAAAGCATTTTAATCTTGCAAACCACACCAAGGTATCCCCTCTTCTGCAAGTCCTAACACTAGTGCACCCGCACATAGCTCTTATAACCTCCCTAATGGAGGGAGAACTATGTTAATAGACTGGTCATTCACAGATGCATAACAAGAGTTGCCATGGTGGGATGGGTGAGCTTAAAATCAGGAAGGAGGGCTCACTTACACTTACTTTACTACTGTGTGACCACTATCATTATTAAAAAAAATAATATAACTGATAACATTTTCGTAATAGCCATTTTACCATTATGAGAAGGGCTCTGTTAGATGTACTGTAATTATCCGATGCTCCCAATGTGGAGGAAATGCAGAAGAGTATTTTTCCCATAGTCCCTGGGAACGAATGGACAGGGCCAGCAATGAAAATATAAGGGCTAAAAGACAGGTTCAACAACTAGAGTTATGCGATCTAGTCATCCAAATTTGTGAACTTTGCTAAATTTGACTTTTTTTCCCCCTAAAGTTGAAAAGTTCTCAAACAGTTTGCCAAAAAAAAAAGAACTTGTGGGAGGAAGTACTATTTAATAGAGTAGCCGTTTACTTTTTTACCTCCCAAAACATTAATTGAATACATCATATGGAGAGATACCTGTGAAGACAGCTGAGATACCTGGGAAATAAGCTCCTTTGCATATTTAAATAACATATTTGCCTATCCGTAGCTTACCGGTGCAACTGCCTGTTGTGAACCACTGTCCGAGGAACATTCGCAGCCATCTCGTGGACACTCCACTAGAGAGTCCACAGCAGGCTGCAAAGGACCATCGGATTAACATAACGGGGTCCCTGTGTTTTAATGAGACTCACGCTGTGTGAATCCTATCGGGTTCCACCTGTCTGGAAGAGACGCGCAGTAAGAGAGACTGAATCAGTCACTCTATCTACCAGGTGATCGCGGGCTTTTATTTTATTTTAAGAACATATTATTGTAGTAGGGGGTCTCCGGGAGCTGAGCTGCATATATTTCAGGTCCGGGGACCCCGTGCTTCCTGAGTTACAGGCCCCAATATGGGGTGCCTGTATCCCAGCGGCCATGTTTAAATTCTTCTGCGTCACGGCCCACGCCGGAGATTTAAGCAAAGCAAGCGTATACTGGCACCCCATAATGGGGCCTGTAACTTGGGAAGCAGGGGGTTCCCGGTCCTGAAATCTATGCAGCTCAGCTCCCGGAGACCCCCTGCTACAATACTGTATTATTAAAATTAAATAAAATCCCTGCGATTGCCTGTTAGAGGCGCGCAGTGAGAGTGACTGATTCTGTCTATCTCTTACAGTGCGTCTATTACAGACAGGTGAAACAAGGTAGGATTCACAAAGCGCGAGTCCCATTAAAACGCAGGACCCCCGTTGGGTTAATCCGATGGGCCATTAAGTCTGGCCGCTGGAATCTCGTGGCGCGGGAGAAGATGCAGAGCGGCACCCGCAAGGCAAGCAGTTAAAAACACCAGTTGCACCTGCACCTGCATACTCATATTTCAGGGTAGATTCTTCTCTGGTGAAACTTGACAATTTTGTTAGTAAATTTCATTTATTTTTTTTCAACAAGCTTTTTGCAAACGTTTCCTATAGTTCGATGGAAGCATCGCCAAAGGGAATTTGGGAAAGTTCACACATCCTTCATCCTAAGCACACAAGAGAGAAGAAAATACACTGTAACAATGCAGAACATCCTATTGAAATTGAAATGTAAATAGAGAAAATGAATCAGAATGCACCAGCCAAAATGTATTCAATGAGTCCTTATTGTAGGTAGATGTGTTTAAAACATGTGCACCTTTTCAAAGGGCCACTCCCTTCTCTGCCAATACTGAAAACCTAAAATATGTATGCAGTAAATCCACTGCTCAGTAATATTGATTCAGTATGAAAAATAAAGCCTAGTCCTTGAGCCTTAGGGCTGCGGCCCCAGTGTCAGCTGCTGCACGCGCCCAGGCAGGCTGGCGGCGCGTGCAGCTGTGATCTCTTGTCTATGGCTGAGCTGCAGGAGATTGCGATGGCAGGGGGGGGGCGGGGCATGGCAAGTCGCGGCCATGACGACACACGGCTGGTTTGCCCTCATTGGCTGAACCGCCGGGGGGGGTGGGCGTGGCCAGCGCTCTGTCGACAGTTCTGAAGACAATTTTCTTGTCTTCAGAAAAATCTTTTCGAGCAACGCAGAGGCCACGGCAGCTAGTGGGCCCGGCCCCATTGAGGGGCGGTTCTTGTTCCTGCAGCGCTTGCCATAGCGCAAGCTGCAGTATGTACTGGGGACCTAGCCTAAGAAGGATCATGTAAAGGCTTCAGATGTTGCTGTAGAAAAGTATTTCCAATACATTCTGGTTTTGTACAGTCTACAAACCTAAGAATGTCTATTATAATAATAATAAAAATAATAATAATAATACTGATATCTTATATAGTAAGGATGGGCACGTTGGAGAATTAGAAATCCAACACCCACCAACATTTGAAGCCGGTCCAATTTCCATGTGTTTTCCGGGGTTTTTAAGGACCACTTAACCATAGCTACGCAGCCCATCCAAAGTGAAGCAAAACCAAAAAATGTCATTTCCCGCTTTTGCTCAAATCGGATCTCTTCCAATGTTATCTCCCCCTTAATATACATGTAACGGGTTTTCTGCACCGGCCTGACCCACCCAATCTCATATTGGCCCCTGTGGTCTAACCAGTCCCCATTACAGTGTGATGTCTGGTGGTGCACCTGTTGGCTACAGGACTCCTGAGTCTTCCGCATGATGGTGTGTGGGGATTTGCCAACCCAGACAGGCAACTGAGGTAGTGTGCTGAGTCCTACCTATATCCAGTGCAGCGCCTCCACCTCATCAGGATCCCGGCGTCCGCTTGGGGATGAGTCTGATGAGGAACTCCTCTGTGGTGCTTCTCTCTGTGCAATAACTCCACACTTGCACACGAGAGTGTTGTTAATCAGGAACATCTTTATTAGTACGGTGGGCCAGCTGCCCTCCACAATGGATGTGATTAGCCCTCCATTGTTCACCGTACTTCCCTTTGAAAGGTATGTCCTCCTAATGTAGGGATTCCCTATCCCCGCAGGGATACTTCACCTGTGCCAGGTCCCTGGTCACAGTCTCATTAGTCCTTTTAGTATACTAACTCTGAACTCTTAATCCTCAGAAGAACCTAGACGAACCTAACTTTTGATCAGTGCTGTGCCTTATGTATCCTCTGGGGGCTGACACAATTCTGACATCATCAACCAGGGAGTCAGAACCTGTGACCACTCCCATCCATACATAGGGCACCTCACCAGGGTGTGAGGGCAAACCTCCATGATTACTGCTGGCATGCCCATAACTTACCAGGCCTTACTGTCAGCAGGAGAGATGACTGCAACCATTTTACAGCATGGTTACATACAGTATATAGCCCCTTTCCTTCACTGCCATCATTATGCTTCTGTGTGGGGAGGGGTTTGGATGGACGGAGTAGAAGACAGTGATCGAAAGAAAGCATTAGCAATAATATGATGAATAGGAATAAGGAAATAAATAATCATCTTTGATTGCCTCCGCGGAAAATTGAGTGGAGGTTCAACCTCACCGTCACATTCACCATTGGCGTCATAGATAAATGGCTGCTATATCTTATCTCTCTTTGATTGAACCAACCAAACATTGACTGGAGGTTTAGAAGTACATCACTGTCACATTCCCCATTTTTGGTTAAAAATAATAATACATTTTGTAGAAATTAATATCGCATGAAGCAATCCCTCCCTTATCTACTCTCCTATAACCACTACCTATAGTTCTCAACTCATTCTATAACTGCTCCCTCCAACGCCATAACTTCTCCTTTAAAAACTCTCCAATTCGCTCAGTGAAGCGAAGTTGGATACACTGCGGCAAACAGAGGCAACATGAAAATAACTCATCAACTACTGTACAGTCATAAAAATGCCTCGAAAAACATATATCCCAATTAACAATGCATGATGAGAAGTAAAAAGATGTGCTAGGCTTAGGCCCGGCTCTAGTTGCTGAGAATCCCTATTCCTAGATGAAGTCTTTAAAGCTAGAAAAGGATGCACTAAAAAGTGAATAATTGCTACAAAAAACTTTGGGATATGTTTTGAGGGCCACATATATATATTTTTTTAAATATCCCCCCCAAAAAATTGGGTTTAGTCAAAACCAAAACACTAATTTGTTTTATAATCAAGACCACACACAACGCCAAAACACAAAATATATACAGTATATATATATTGTTTAATCCAAACAATAACAAAACCAAAACATTATATAGCCATTCATTCCAAAGTCTTCCACGATTATGTCAGAGACAATCAATGCAATCACCCGAAGAGTGAAATCCTTGCAATATTCTGTTGACATTCTGGGCTGCACAAAAGAGTCTTAACGCAAGAAAAGAACGCAATATTATTATCATATTAAACCAGGGTGAATTGAAATGCCGCGAAGTAAAGGTATTCGCCAGAGATGCTCACATTTCTTCAAATTTGATTTGTGAAAATGGTTGCGTTCCCCCCAGCCCCCCCAAATATTTGCACCAATTTTGATAGAATTTCGCTAGTGGCATTTTTATTGGCAATTTCAGCAGAATATTGCAGTATAAAGGGCCACATAACCTAGCACATTGACTTTTAATTCTTTGGCACATTTTCTTTGTGAAGCTTGACAATTTTTATGATTTTTTTTGTGAAACAATAGGCAAATTCTACCTGTTCTGATTGGTATTGAACCTACAGTACAAGTTTGAACATTCGTCTTCCTCACTGGAAGCCAGATTAATGTAAGTTTCTCACTGTGAGAGACAGATTCTAGTCAGTCCTAATGAGAGATAGAAAAGCTAATGTTGAAAATGGAAGGAAATGTGTATAGGTGGTAAAGGAAAGTGGATTGGATGACACTTCACTGGACTTGTGTCAAAAAGGAACACATGTATTTAACTATATGCGATCAATGTTTCTGTCCCATGTATGGACCTTTTTCAAGATGTGTTTCAAATACCAAATGTGTATACATATCAACGGAACTATGTATATAAATTAAATATATATACATTATGTTGCTGCCGTTGGAGAACCAGTCAGGGATATACATTTAAAATACACCTGATGGGAAATCACCCCCATGAACTGATCAATTTTCTCTAACGTTTGTTCTTGCAGCTTGTGTCCTCGAATAAACTTCTGTGTGATTAACAGTCAGTGGATTCAAGCTTTAGATGTGTTGAGCAGAGAGATTTGCAAAAAGGAGGTGATGAGAGAGAGAGAAAGCAAAGATATTACCACTCCAACCTGACACCTCTAAATCACGTATTGTATGCCTCTAGGTGCAAATTCTCCTAGATCACTGGAAGATTAGCCATACTGTACAATTGGAACAATTCAAGAAAGAAACCCTTTTACAGGTGCTGTACTTGAACCCTTTCTTAAATCCAGCTTCTCATTTGTAGATAGGGATATACAGATGTAGCCAGACTTCGTGTCCACGCTGTGGAGGAAAGTGCCGGAATGCAGCCGCGACGAGGAAAAGTGCCGGAATGCAGCCGCGACATCCCCTGGCAGCGGGAAGCCTGATACGGAAGTGTTGACCCCATTCACATATAGCAAATTAAAACAATATATATAATGCAACATCTAGAGAACGATGTATTCTCAATAATCTAATTAAAGAGGAATTAATAACAATTACAAAGTGCAGTGGGGCAGTTGTTGTAAATAAATCCTACAAAAGAAATAAAGGCCACAATATCTCAATACGAGCTGAACAAAATCCTTTGCTATACAGAATGCACGCCTTTCGCCCTTCAGTACGTCTTTGTCTTATGGTATATACAGTTGTAACCCCCTCTCCCTATGACTAAGGGAACTACGCGTTCTGCTGTACCTGTTGGTGCGCAGGAAGCCTAAGCCTCCACTTCTGGGAGCCTGGTGTGATCTCTCTCTTTCAGTTAGGTGCAGCGCCTCCACCTATGAGGGATCCCAGCGTATAATATAACTTCTTTACTATAACATACTATAACAATAACACACCCACAATACAATGCCCAAACACAATACCCAACACCCCGATATGGTTCCCTCAAAGTACTGAGGGTGCCCTAGGCACCTAAACACCCGGGGTCCGTAGAACAGTCCCGCCCAAAATGTGAGGTAGCGCTACTCCCTGTGTGAATCGTTGGTGCACTTTAACACCTCCCTGGGCACTCCTGTACCCAGGTGTCACTGTCGAATCAAAGGATCAGTCAGGTCCCAAGCCGTTGGGCCTCTGACACCAATCCCCTCACTCCTTATGGTCCTGATTCTTCCTCACGAGGTGAGCTCCAGCAGGAGTGTCTCACCTAATGTCTTAATGTCCTGTGGCCTGGTCCCAGACCGCAGAGCACCGCGTGGCTGTCTGGTCACCGGTGCAACAATACCTCTATTTACTAATGGGGAAGCGTCCCTATCTGGGGCCTTCCCTGCAATACTCAGCTGGGGTGACTCAGGGCCTAGCTGGGGCTTAGGGGGCAAGCCTAGGCCTAGTCTAGGGAAGCATTGCTCCCTGGACACTACCTCTGTCAGGACTGTTCGCAGGCTTTTGCACGCAAAGGATATCCCTTTCCTCCTGCTCGTGTAGCCCAATTGGCTGGCTGGTCCCATGCGGTATTTCCCTCCCCCAGAGGATCCTGGGACTTGCAGTCCCACGCTGCATCTTGCGGAGCCATCTGAGATGGCTACTGGAACGTACACTGCGCATGCGTGACTCGCTTGTACTGCGCATGTGCGATAACTAAGATGGCGGCCCCACACTCCCTGCATGGTGCGGAGCTCCGGCGGGCAACCCGGTAGTCTGACAGCTACCCCCCGCACCGGAGGTAAGAAGGGGGCCCGGCTACACAGTATAAAGGAATCCACACAAATCGAGCCTTGTCAGTTCACACGGCCACATTTTGTGTACTGTCTCCACAACCTTGTATCCCACAAAAAAAAAACCAACAGGAAGTATTGAGGGCATTAGGGTAACAGGGTCAAAAGATATGGGACTCCATTAAAGATTATTGAATCTTTATTCTATGAAAAGAAGAACCTTTAGGAAATGGGAAATAAATGATCATACTCATTATTGTAGCATATTATCTTTTATTGGGGTTTCCCAGACATAAATTTCTGCTATCAATGAGACCTAATTCGACTGGAACTGGGAACAGCAATAACCTACACACTATTTCTACTACATTACCTCTGTTTAGGAATTTTAAACCTGTCTTCTATGTCTCTAATGAAAAGTCCATGAATCTCTGCCCAATTTAACATGACAAAATTATTGCCACATAAAAAATGTTTTATGGCAGAAGTAAAAAAAATTTGGATTGAAAATGCAGTTCGTATGGCTACCTCTAGATGTCCCACTTGTATCTCCAAATCATGATTTTGAAATCCCATAGTCCATACATGCACTTAACATCCCAACATATCGATTCACTCATGAACGCGATTTGTATGGGGGATCTCACACAGACCTCCAGAAAAATAACAATGTGTACAAGAGGGCAGCCCCAACTTTTAGGTATTGATGACGTTAGCCTTCATGGGAGAAACCTATGTATGCGTGAGGTTAAGTGTGATAAAGATAGGAGAGACAGCCTTACAATGAGGTTGAGTGAAGAGTTATGGAAATACCACTGCAGCTTACATTTACAGTTGTGGAGTAATGTTTCGATTGATAGCTGTTTCGACGCACTTAATCCACGGTCACCCTTTACTTTGGCACAGAAAGAATAAACGTAAAGAAAGGTGAAGTCACATTTAGAAGATGCATTGATTCTCATACAGTATTTGTGAGTCACACCAGCGGAAGTCTTAAGTGAAGCTCTGTTTTCCTGTCTGCCATAAAACACTTCCAGGTGTAGTGATTGCTGTCGGGTAACCAATGGCTCTGACACTGATCATAATTCCATCTGACTACAATTTTCTCCCGGTAAATAATGAGTGGGATATTTTTCTCAAACAACCAGCATTCCAGATTATTTGTTTATAAGTGATCTGGAATCGCGGCTTGCAAGTTATTAGAGAGAGAAAGATTTTCAACTTTTAGGTAATGAAAACCAAAACACTAAGGGGCTTTTGTGCTAAGCGTCAATTTTGGTGTAGAATTGACGTGCCTCTATTGGTTAGGTACCTGTAATCACGCCTGCGTGCGCCTATGTACTAACCTTATTTTTTGTTCAATTTAAGCGGCAAAAAATATTTCAGTTAAAAATTCAGTAACACACACTTTGTGCACCGATGTTAATATGTTGTGTACGTACCGGTGTCTCCCCAAATAAGTCTGCCAAGCTGAGCCTGGTGTAAACCCTAAATAGTCTGTTTATAGTGTTTGCGCAGAATTAAGTTGCTGTGTACACGATCGACAAAAAATTTAATGCAGCACCGATGTTTCATTATAATATTGTAAACATATTATTTTGTACCCAGGATATACTTGAAAACGAGAGGTAACTCTCAGTGTATTTTGTCTTGGTAAAATGTTAAAATGTATGTATGTATATATGTCTTTATTTATATAGCGCCATTAATGTATATAGCACTTCACATTAGTAATACACGACAATCATATAAATAACAAATAATACAAATAACAGATCACGGGAATAAGTGCTTCGGTCATAAAAGTAACATTTCGGAATAAATAAAATAAATACTGTACATATACTGTAGGTTGACAAAATGTAATATTTCTAAAACATGGCTATTGTAAATAATTACACTGATAATTTACATTTAACTCATACTAGTTATAAATAATAAAATGCATGCAATTCTGTACAATTGTATCAACCAGGTAACATGAACAGATCTGATTTTGTGTGTGTGTGTGTGTGTGTGTTCACATAAAGACCTTCATGCATACGACGCACAGTTTATGAAGGTTTAAACTACTTTATAGCACAAAAGTTGATGAACAATAAAAATGCAAATATGTTCTTGGTATATGAGCCCCAAACCTGTTCTTAAAAACATAACATCATAGGAACTCAGTACACAATTTATATATAGTATTAACAAGACATATTTTTTTACACCTCTGCTGTCAAAGGGGCCTGCACTGCTTTGGCAAGGTTTAACCTTCACATTTTCACTAGTACCCCTATAATCCTCACAGCTGATTTTTATCCTCAATATGGGCTGAAAGAGTAACTCGGTGGTGATGCCGCTGCCTCTGAAGTAGGTGAACCTGGTTTGCAATCCCAGTGTCAGCATCCCGTGTGACCTTGGTTTGAATCGTGTCAGCATTCGTGTGACCTTGGGAGAGTCACTTAATCTCTCTCAGCTTCCGAAGGAAAATGAGATTGCGATTTCTTTCACTGAGTCTGCAAATCTCTGGTTAAAGCGTTTATATAGTAAGATATTATATGAAGAACAATATTATTATATTTCTAAATTGGATATCCTCCTAACTTTTGTTTAAGCGAATGTAATCTGTTCCTGTTTATTTCATATACAAAATTAAAAAGCCAAATACGTAATTAAAGAACCAAAGTAGATAACGGCAAACAACAGAATCAGATAAGCAAGGGAAATCTGTGTTCTGCACAATATGCACCGATTATGCAGATTAAATACACAGACGGTAGAAATAAGATACTGCATGCTCAATTACCTGTACACAGCATAATACAGTATTACATTAACCTAGGGGTTCACAACACCAATCTTGAAGTACACCCTACTCCCCAACAGGTCAGGTTTTCAGGATATCCTGCTTCAGCAGAGGTTGCTCAATCAATCATTCGATTGAGGCTCCTGTACTAAAGCTGGGATATGCTGAAAACCTGACCTGTTCGGGGGGGGGGGGGGATTCTTGAGTACTGGAGTTGAGAACGCCTGGGTTAACCCCTTCACTGCTGGAGTGGCCAAAAATTGCAGAAAAGAGAAAACCTTATTAAAGTCTTCGTTAACACCAAATATACTTGACAGGACAAACATTTACAGTAGCAGTGGCGATTTTTCTGTAAAGATTTCCTGCATTCATTGGCATTTAAAATTGCATCCTGGAGTATTTTTTTATTTTCTTTCTCAAGACAGATGAAGTCATTGAGGGATTTTGTTACAAATATAGCTAATGTTTATGTATTTAAGCGCTATTGCTCAATGATAACATTCAGCGTGCTCTTAGGATATTGTGATCTCTCTCAGCATTTACAGTATAGTATGGAGATAGTGAGTGAGGCATGAGAATTATCCCGTCTGCGTAAGATTGATGCAAAACATTAATATGTCAAATAGATGTATATAAATTCTATATGGTGACATACTGTATGATGTATTACAGAAAATAGGTTCTCCGCCGAAGGTAAGGAAGGAATAGAAATACACAGTAACAAGTAAACTTTAGTTCATTTTACATGTATAAAATTGCTGTAGAGAATATTTTTCTCTTATGATTGTGCAAAGCTTCCTTCCATTCTAAAGCCGCTTTTATAGTGGGCGCACGCGCACAACGAACTACACGGCGTTGCGCGCGCCTGTCAGATTAGCGAATTGTGCTCATAATGTTTGCGTAGCGGGGAGGCATGGTGGACGCATCACAAGACTGGTTCATCCTCATTTGGCTGAACCGATCACGCGATGCGGCGCAAAAAAAACGCAAAATCATTTGTTAATTCTGCCGCGCGGTTGCCCTGCATCGTGCCAGTGCACACTATGGCCACCCTCATTGACTTCCACAGATTTGTTCTCGTGGCGCACGCCATCGTGGTTACTATAATCGAATGACATTTTAGAGGAGGTGTGAAACTTCTTAGGCTGCGCTTATAGTGTCTTGCAACGGCGACACGACATCACTCGGAAACAAATACATTGACTCCGTCGCAAGCGCTTATAGTAAGCGCAATGGCGACGGAGCGACCAAAATTTTTGAAGCCGGGTAAATTAGATTTTTTAGAAACAGTCGCCACAAAATAAAGCAAATTGGACTCAGTAATAATATATGCACCTGGATTGAAAACTGGTTAAAGGACAGACAACAGAGTATTATCATAAATGGAACTTTTTCAGGTTGGGCTAAAGTCGTGAGTGGAGTACCTCAGGGATCGGTACTGGGACCCCTGCTTTTTAACTTGTTTATTAATGACCTTGAGGTTGGCATCGAGAGCAAAGTCTCCATCTTTGCTGATGACACTAACTTGTGTAAGGTAGTAGAATCAGAGCAGGATGTAATTTCTCTTCAGAAGGACTTGGAGAGACTGGAAACGTTGGCAGGTAAATGGCAGATGAGGTTTAATACAGATAAATATAAGGTTATGTATTTGGGATGCAAGAATAAACAGGCGACTTACAAATTAAATGGAGATATATTGGGGGAATCCTTGATTGAGAAGGATTTAGGAGTGCTTGTAAACATCAGGCTTAGCATTAGTGCCCAATGTCATGTAGTAGCTGCAAAGGCAAACAAGATCTTATCTTGCATCAAACGGGCAATGGATGGAAGGGAAGTAAACATAATTATGCCCCTTTACAAAGAATTAGTAAAACCACACCTTGAATATGGAGTACAATTTTGGGCACCACTCTTAAGAAAATACATTATGGAACTAGAGAGAGTGCAGAGAATAGCCACCAAATTAATAAAGGGGATGGACAATCTAACTTATGAGGAGAGGCTAGCTAAATTAGATTTATTTACATTAGAAAAGAGGCGTCTAAGAGGGGATATGATAACTATATACAAATATATTCGGGGACAATACAAGGAGCTTTCAAAAGAACTATTCATCCCACGGGCAGTACAAAGGACTCGGGGACATCCCTTAAGGTTGGAGGAAATAACAAATAACACAAATTACACACATGACACAAACACTAACAGTGTAGCAAACTGATTTAGACTAACATATAACAATACAACACCTAAATGATGGGCTAGAAACTAATTCAATAAATGACTACAGTAGTTTAATAAAAAATATAAAATGAAATGCAAATATTTCATACACAGGGAGTTGAGACTGATGGGACATTGTTCCGTAGGGAAAAATTCTAATCCTACTTATAACAAGCAGGATTCAAGATCGCGTTGTGAATAATTTCTGCACCTCAATGCAGACCTCAATGCAAGACGTCCAAGATGTTTCCCCAGATTGCAGGAACTACCGTCATATGTGCCATCGCTCCGGTCCCACCTCCGCTGGTCTCCCTGCTCAGACAGAGCCTTACTCACACCGACGCCGTATAGGCAAAGTCCCCCACAGAGTCTCTGTGTATTTCCTGGAGTAAAGTGGAACGGGTGGAATA
Source organism: Ascaphus truei (assembly GCA_036426205.1). Classification (NCBI taxonomy): domain Eukaryota; kingdom Metazoa; phylum Chordata; class Amphibia; order Anura; family Ascaphidae; genus Ascaphus; species Ascaphus truei. The sequence continues at coordinate 2,471,530 of CM071581.1, forward strand.
GTGCAGCATTGAGCAGGGAGTGAGACTTGCATCCGCGTGTGTGACTGTGTGACATCAACTGTGAATGACTGAGTGACTGGGTGGGTGAGTGAGAGACTGGGTGGGTGACTGAGTGACTTGATTGAGTGACTGGGTGGGGGGTGACTGAGTGACTGGGTGGGTGGGTGACAGTGACTTGACTGAGTGACTGGGTGGGTGACTGAGTGACTTGACTGAGTGACTGGGTGGGTGACTGAGTGGGTGACTGAGTGGGTGACTGAGTGACAGGGTGGGTGAGTGAGAGACTGGGTGGGTGGGTGAGGGGGTGGGTGAGTGGGTGTGTGAGTGACTGGATGACAGTGACTGGGTGGGTGAGTTGAGTGAATGAGTGGGTGAGTGAGTGACTCAGTTGAGTGACTGGGTGGATGGGTGAGTGACTTGGTGGGTTAGTGACTTGAGTCACTGGGTGGTTGAGTGACTGGGTGGGTTGGTGAGTGACTGGGTGGGTGAGTGACTTGGGTGAGTGACTGGGTGGATGGGTGAGTGACTTGAGTGACTGGGTGGGTGACTCTGTGGGTGAGTGACTGGGTGGGTGGGTGACTTGACTGAGTGACTGGGTGGGTGACTGAGTGACTGGGTGGGTGGGTGCCTGACTGAGTGACTTGACTGGGTGACTGGGTGGGTGGGTGACAGTGACTTGACTGAGTGACTGGGTGGGTGACTTGACTGACTGAGTGACTGGGTGGGTGGGTGGGTGACTGAGTTACTGGGTGGGTGACTGAGTTACTTGACTGAGTGACTGAATGGGTGACTGAGTGATTGGGTGGGTGGGTGACTGAGTGACTGGGTGGGTGACTGGGTGGGTGGGTGACTCGGTGGCTGACTGAGTGACTGCTTGGTTGGGTGAGAGGTTGTGTGGGTGTGTGAGTGACTGCCTGGGTGACTGACCTTGACTGAGTGAGTGGTGTTTCCTGCTTCCTTGCCCACCAGACGCATTCCCCCTGCCCCCGATATCCCCGCGGCTACTGCCCGGGGCGGGAGATAGGCTCAGTGGGCGCGAGGGGGTGCGGGAGGTGGGTGGCTGGGGGGCAAGACTGGTGGGCTAATTCCACGGCTGCTGCCCAGGGCAGGAGGCGCACACGTGGGGAGTTTGTTTGGCGCATGGGGGGGAAGCTGGGTTGGCAGGTGCAGCTGGGTTGGCGGGCGCACGGGGGAAGCTCAATTGGCACGCGTGGGCTCGCAACAGTGCTTCCCCTCCATCCCATGTTGGGAGCGGGTGGGGAGCGCGTGGGGGGGGGGGGGATGGTCCCAAAGGCAGCAGGCCGGACACCCTGCTTGCCCTGTGCATGCGCGTCGGGACCTCGGCTCTGCGCATGTGCACGGGGAATCACCGCCATATATAACATGCCAGGCCCCCTGACTCACGGAGTCTGGGACGCCAACCCTGGCAAACCCCCCATGTTGGCGACCCTGTCCGTATGTAGGTATATATGTACTGTATGTATACAGTATATGTGTGTGTATAAGTGTATATATGTGTGTGTGTGTGTCTATATAAAAAATATATATATCATACATGTCACAGATGACATCACAAGTGACATGATCCCATCATATGAGAGAATGGCATCTTATTGAACTTGGCATATTTTTCTGTTTCTTAGAATTCCCGAGCAATGCCGGCTATTTTCAGCTATTCCTGTATACTGCAATGTTTCACTGTGCTGTGCACAGTAAATATAAGAAGTCTAACATACTACTATAACATTAAGCTCTCTAGTCAGTGACAGATGTTAAAAACTCATGTAACAAGCATTTCCTGCTCCTCCTCATATTTAAGCAGAAGGAAAATGAATGGTGAATATTGTATCATCTTGATATATATCATTCTGTACGACACACTAGTAATTTGCTCATTTGTTAGTGCTATAATTGTACAGCAGTCAATAAAGTAGTACATTCTGTACAAAACACTCCTCTTTTTGGTACAAGCATATTGATTTGTCTTACTAATCAGAGAGGCTCCCTAATACTGAGCTGAAAAATTGATCATGTTTGTACTTTCTCCCAGATAACAAATAATATTATTTTAGGTTCTCATATATTATTGTATATACAGTAGCACTGCAATGTTTGTAGTACTGTACAAAGAGTTTTATAGGCACACTAAGTTTCTGCCCTATATACATTGTACTGTAGTCTAATTTTTGATGTCTCATGCTCAAGGAGATACACAAGGAACTAACCTGTGGACGCAAACTGGATAAACCCACCTCAGTGATGTTAATATTGTATACAGTAGTGTAGCTTTTTATTAGAGGTGAGCAAAACTTGGAGTACCGAACCAGAACCTTACATTCCAAAACAAAACCCCCAAAATAATTTAAACCCAAAAACAAAACATGATGTCCCTCTCTAGTTTTTTTTTTTTTTTTTACATTTCTTTACATTATTTTAAGCTTTTTAATTCTATTATTATAGTTTCCTAACTGTTGCTTTTCTTTTTTTATAATTGTATACTTATTTTAAGCATTTTCCATAATGTAGTCTACAATTTTCCTGCTTATTTGTAGTTTTTCACATAATTTTGTAAAATCCCCCCAAAAAATAAAAGTCGCACCCTTTCTACGTAGCCACTCTTAAAGGCTTTACTAATTGTACAGAAAAAAACAAGTGTATCATATTACTATTGTTGCAGCCTCTGGTATTAACTACATAGTATATTCATCATTGTGTCTGTAATTGCACCGTATCCCCTGAAACTTTGAATGCAAGAAACCATTCAGATTCCAAGAAGATGCTACTGAGAAACTAGAGTTGGGCAAAATATTTTTTGTGGATTTGAATCAGATCGTCTGGTTCATTCGATCCGTGGGTCCGTCTTTTTCAAATTATTCGTATCACTGACAATGCACATGGCGGATTAATAGTCCATGGTCAGTTTGTTGTTAATCTGCACTCAGATTAAATCCAGGGGGGGGGGGGGGGGGAGAACACGGTGCAGATTTAGGATTCAATATGGAATCTGAGTGCGGATTCTTAAAAATCCACCCGGATTGTATCCAATGGCGGATTCGGAATTTAGTGCCCAATCTGGGGACAGATTTTGGCAGAAGTGACGGATTTGGTCTAAAAAAAAAAAATCCCTGTGAAATTCCGGAAACTGGATAAGGACTGGTTCACCCATCTCCACCATGTTTCTTAAAGGAGCAAACTCATCTACCTGTTTTAGTTTGTTTTCAAAAGTGCAACCAAATGACTTGTACCGGCGCTAATAAACACCTTAATATAATTAAGTGCAATAAACAAATGCAATACTTAAAAGGCATGTGCATGATCTGCTCCTGAGGAAGCTGTTAGAGAACAGCGAAACGCGTTGAGCCAAGCCTTTAGTCCACCAGAGCCCTGCTGCAAGTGAAGACGTGTGAGGTGTCTGCTGCCTATACCAGCGATCGGCTGAGATTCATCTCCCCCGCTCTCCACCGGTTGTCATCCCCCGTGCCGCCGGAAGTGACGTCAGACGCCATACCGCGACGGGGAGGTGAAAGCGAAGGGAAGCTATCCAGCCAGCACACCATCGCCAAAAAGCCCTCTACTGTCTCACGAAACTGCTACGGGAATACCTTTCAAGTACTTATTGTAAGTACGTTTGTGCACCTTGCGTGATGAGATAAAAATCTGTACTTTATGGTCTATACTATAGTCCGTCTTTCTTTCATATTATCCTACGTGAACCTGAGCTGTTACACCTTGAGATTATCCCGCATGAAGTTAACTACTATCAAGTTCCCCTCTCTGTGTATACCCCACACCGACATCATCCTGACAGAGTCAGACCACTGCCTGTTTAAATCTTACATGCTGTAAGTAGGAATTGCATTAGAGCCAAGATTCACCCATTCTCCGCTTGTCTTAACTTAGTTTGTTTTCATTCATGACACTTATTGAGATAAAAGATAATGCATCAAGATCAATAGTGGTCGTCTTTACCATACCATTTACCAGAAACAGAAGGGTCCTAGACAGGATCGAAACCTTGATCGCAGAATAAAATGACACTTTTTTGATACTTTTATGAAGTCCTTTGTAGTGCCATTTTCCCCTTCTTCTTTTTTTTAGATTGGATTTAGCTAATGTAGAATCACTGGTACACTCAAGGATCTGTAGAACAATGGACTTGGGTTCCTAGTGCTTCACACTAGAACTGGTCTGCTAAACCATCATCTTGTTTCAAACATCAAGATCAAGATCAAAGTAACCACACAACAAGATAGGTGCCATGGTAATGCAAAATGGTGTTGCTCACACATTTCTAAGAAATGCACGGTGACAGTCATGATGTGCCCGATATTAATGGGAAAATACAGGCGGAGAAGGAAAACACCGTCTAGGGAAGCTTTAATTTTAGCCTCTGGCAATTAGAAAGAGCTGTCAGCAAAAATCCAATAATTACAACCTAAAGCTGTTTTCTGACGTGAGATCAAATAACTGTAAAACCATCGCAAAAAGGAAGAAAAGGAAACGTTGACAATGATTGTGCAATGTTATGTTTCTAAGGAAACAAGTCGTGGCTTTTAGCATTATCTTGTCAAACTATTTAATGCAGTGGGTTTTCCAAGGTCTTTTTGAGCATGATTTTTAAGAAATAACTTGCATCCACATGGGTTTCGGCATGGATCAAATAATAGTGCATAGATATACAGTAGTTCTATTCTAATATAATACTGTACCGGTATGTGCAAGCTTGCTTTCTGTGCACTTATATGGCCATTTCTGTGCCTGGAGTTTCACATACTGTGCAAGACAGCTTCTCAGCACTGTGCAAATAAATATTTATGTCTCTACTTTTCATACTTGACTCTACAGTTTTGCTCATTATCTGTAACATAACTGTATTTTATTAGGGTCAGTCTGAACATCTAAATATCCGGGATGCTTCAGGTATGACATTAGTTACAGTAGCACTGTTAAAATCATGTAAGGAATGACGGAAACTCATCAATAATACAGTACACATACTGTACGTGTCCAGAGACACGCTGCATGCAAAGTGCTGGAAATCCCATTGATGGCAATTGCCATTGCAATCTCTGTATATAATATCATTAATTTATTTGATTATTATTAGCACATTAATACATATGTTTGCTATATAACTGTGCAGTATATGCATAGTAATATGTAGAATTTTTCAGGCAACCGGTCCATGCTGCGTAAGTCCGCCCGTATAGTGCCTGCGACCACAACGCGTGACGTCACCCGTCGCCGCTAGCGAAACTTGTATTTCGCTTTGTGGCGTCATCGCAGGCAACCAGGACATTGATTGGTTCAGGGGCTGTCACATGAGGCGACAGCCTCTGAAAAATCAAATATTCCCGGATCCGAAAATCGCGTCACCACGTCGCTTTGTCGCCGTCGCGCTTACTATAAGCGCACGCAGCGGCGGCGGCGACAATGCATTTGTTTTCAGGCGACGTCGCGTCACCGGCACTATAAGCGCGGCCTTAAGCTTGCAATTTACTTTTGGTCGTTCAACGCCGGGGAGCGCAATGATGTTACCGAGAAAAAAGAAAGTATACAGAATATAGGGCAGTATGTTCTTCAATGTTAACTTCTTGGGATCTGGTGGTAGAGTGGTTACTCACATACTGTATTTCCCAATATCAAAGGCAAATCCAAAACTGTGGCAAATCTTTGTAGTGGTGGCCTGGTAAGTAAGGAACACTTCATGAGAACGCAAAGAAGTAGACGATAAAAAAATTATTTATATAAATATCACTCCTATAAAATGAACACTCACATTGTATCTATTCTTTAAAACATGTCATTGAAATCATTCGAACTCCCAGTATAACAGAGAGCTCCGTTCTCACCGCTTCTCCGTCTCTCTCAGACACGGACTTCTCCCACAGGGTCTCTGCACTTCCGGATCAGGTCCCCGGATATTCGCCCACAGAAAGAACGTGGCATCTCTCTCTGTTCCCTGCATTCACTCTACGCGTTTCACTGCTTCACGGCTTCCTCAGGAGTTGGTCATTTTGGCACCTCAGCATCAGGACTTGCAAAGACCCAAAAAAGCTAACACTGGAATTTGAACCAGACTCACTGACTTCACAGAAAATGCATAAGCAAATGACACAAACTTTAATATTTGCTTCAATGAAGCTGCTTTTCTTTTTGAAGTGAAACTTCCTTAGTGGCACCTCATTCGAACTGGGGCAAAAATGGATTGTGGAGACAGAAATGAAACGGATGTGACGTCAGTGCTGGCAGTTGAGGCCGGGCTGTGTTCTGGCTCAGCCCGACCCCAACACTGACATCCCAACCGCTCAAAAAATCAGAACGCCGGCGCTGCTCCTAATGGCCGCCGCTCGCCTCACACGGCCGCAGACATATGCGGCGGCGGCGGCGGTAGCCGCCGGCGCCGCTCCTAACGGCCGGCCGCAATTTCCCCCAGTTGGAGATGGGCACGGGTGGCATCCGGGGCAGTAGGGACCGGGCCCGGCTCTCCTGCTACAACCCGCTGACTGGCTCCTGGGACCAGGCCCGCTCTCTGTCCCAGCCGCACGCCAAGCTCAAATTACAGCAGTAGCTCTGTACTCCATCGGGGGCGAGTGCTTCCGCTGCACGGTGATGGGGGCAGCATCTACTGCTTGAACCGAGCGGCACCCTGCAAGTCCCCCTACCCCCGGAGCAAGCCGGGGGGAAGATGGGCACCCTTCCCCATTTGTGCTCTCCTTGCCCGAGGGGAAGATAATCCATTAAAGCAGATGTATATACAGTACATGTGTAATGTATGTTTTCTAGGGTCACAGGCCATTGACATGTCACACACACACACACTGACACAAACACACACTGACACAAACACACACACACATAAATACATACACATACCTCCGCAGGTGGGCTTGCTGCCACAGGATACACGGGCTGGAGACTCCTCTGCCGCGGGGCTTGACACTGCTCTGCCGCCGGGCGGGAGACTCCTCTGCCGCGGGGCTGGACACTCCTCTGCCGCCGGGCGGGAGACTCCTCTGCCGCCGGGCGGGAGACTCCTCTGCCACCGGGCGGGAGACTCCTCTGCCGCCGGGCGGGAGACTCCTCTGCCACGGGGCGGGAGACTCCTCTGCTGCCGGGCTGGAGACTCCTCTGCCGCGGGGCTGGACACTCCTCTGCCGCAGGGCTGGACACTCCTCTGCCGCGGGGCTGGACACTCCTCTGCCGCCTGGTGGGAGACTCAGACAGAGCTCCCCGCGCTGGGCTCACTCGCGTACAGGCAGCAAGAGGAGCTGTTCAGCTGCCGCCAACCTCTGCGCAGCCTGCGCCGCGCATGCGCAGTAGTCATGGCAACCCTGTCAGACGCCACACATGCGCAGAAGCGCCGTTACCCCCACGCGCCCATTACATTTTGAATAAAAGGACACGGAGCGCAGACCACCCACCCACACCCCCTGTGTCACACTGTAACACACACGCACACTCAGTCACACGCACACTGAGTCACACGCACACTCAGTCACGCGCACACTCAGTCACGCGCACACTCAGTCACGCGCACACTCAGTCACGCGCACACTCAGTCACGCACACACAGTCACACGCACAGTCACACGCACAGTCACATGCACACTCACAGTCACATGCACACTCACAGTCACATGCACACTCACAGTCACAGTCAAATGCACACGCACAGTCACACGCACAGTCACACGTACACGCACAGTCACATGCACACTCACAGTCACACGCACACTCACATGCACACTCACAGTCACACGCACACGCACAGTCACAGTCACACGCACACGCACAGTCACATGCACACGCACAGTCACATGCACACTCACAGTCACATGCACACTCACAGTCACATGCACACGCACAGTCACACGCACAGTAACACGCACAGTCACACGCACAGTCACACGCACAGTCACAGTCACACGCACAGTCACACGCACACGCACAGTCACACGCACACGCACAGTCACATGCACACTCACAGTCACATGCACACGCACAGTCACACGCACACGCACAGTCACACGCACACGCACAGTCACACGCACAGTCACACGCACAGTCAGTCACACTCAGTCACAGTCACAGTCACAGTCACACGCACAGTCAGTCGCACGCACAGTCACACGCACACTCTCAGTCACACGCACACTCTCAGTCACACGCACACTCTCAGTCACACGCACACTCAGTCACACGCACACTCTCAGTCACACGCACACTCTCAGTCACACGCACACTCTCAGTCACACGCACACTTTCAGTCACACGCACACTCTCAGTCACACGCACACACGAGGAATTCACACTTAGTGCAAATAGCTAATACAGGGGATGTGTACCGAGCACGCGCGTTATAAGTGAAATTTATTTGCGTTTTGTCAATGAAATTGTATTTTGATTTTTAATTAAAACATCACAAACACAAATACAATTTCTGTGACAAGTTTCACTTACTATGCCCGTGCACAGCACACACAGCTTTTTTTTTTTGCACCCAGTTAACGGCACAATACCATCTGCTGCATCCATATACCACTCTATCCCTTGCTTATGTGTACAATATTTAAGTTGGTCAAGGTAGATGATTGCCCATATTTGATATAACACTGAATGCCAGTCAGAGAGACTATAGCACGGTTCAGCGAGTGCCATATACTGTAGTGTCTTCTTAATGTAGGAGTACAGCTTACTGCTAAGCAAAAATAAAAAGTACACCTGAAACATGACAAATGTTTTACAAAATAAACAAAATACCCAGCTCAAACCCTAACTCCCGGCCAATCAGAAGTGCCCCTTAGTGATAAAAACTAATCTAGGATGCACAAAATTCAGGCTGCATTTTAATGGCTATTTATTATATTTAATCCTATGTTGTCTCTGTACATACTATTCACATGATATGGATAAACTGTTTGGGTTTTTAAGAATAAAAAATATATATCAACAGATGATAATACATTGAGTGATTTTAAGGCAATCTATGCAATCTGCCTGGGTCTTAGAGAGTGATCCTCAGAGTCCCAGGTTGAAATGAACTCCCAGGAATGGAATGAAGGTGCGTCAAAGCTCATGACCCTTCAATGAATCCGAACATGTGCCTTTTTTCATTATGGGAAAGTCACATGTTGTGCAATATACATATTTGTATTAAACAACCTTACAGCACAATTACATACACTGTGCCGACCCTATCATTGTTTCTGAATAATGTTGCCAACGTGCTTGTTTTTCTCACATGTGGGTTTTGGAGGAGTTCAAATGGTACAGTGTCCACAAAAGGTCAAGTCTGATGAAACTATACAGCCCTATTTCATGCTTGTTTAAACTGGAGCATATGTACTTTAACCGCTTGGCTACCAGAGAAGTCAGATAGCCATTCTTGCAGCAGGAATGAAAATCAAAAGTTGTGGTCTGTCATGCAGGATTTAGTGCTGTCTACGTATCTAACTGCCGACATTTCCACCTTAACACAATGCCAGAATTAATGTGTCAATTTGAACCGAGCATCATATATAAAAAAGTTGATTGCATTTCTTACATTTGCTGCTTCTTACAGTATCTGAGTGATTTTAATTGCCACAAAGGCATGGGGAAAACAATGCATAATTTAAATAAGAATAAAAATCTCATTATAATATTGCACCATGTAACACCTTTCTTCACCAGTCCCCAAAATATTATTTCATTCAACAATACAAATCCAGATCTATGTACAGAACTGTACAGCTGTAGTGAGACTCACGGTTCCCATGACCGCAGGTAAAAAAGTGAAATGCCTCACCATTTAATTGCACACCCCGGCCCCTTAACTGCGGCCGGCTGCCCAGGGGATTTTTGTGGCTTCCCTAGTTCTTTGGATTAATGATAAGTGTTGATGGTGTGTAGCTAAGCTTAATTCAATGTATTCTGAGGCTATAGCTGCAGTCATGCACATTCTCTATAGTACTGTATAGCAAAGTTTTTAACCTGTGCCCCCCCCGCCTGCTTACCTCCCGACTCGCACCCCCCCTCCTCGGTTCCGGCGTCAAATGATGTCGCGGGGTCATGTGCCGAAACCGCGGCATTATTTGACACTATTTACCATGGCGACACACGCCGAAGAACAGGTAGGAGAAGCTGCAGAGGCCTTGTGCGACCCCCCCCCACCCCGGTATTTAATTTAAATGCCTTGGGGGAGAGCAAGGGACCTCTGTAAACGCCGTGCCCCCCCATGGAAATTCTCCCGCCCTCCACTTTGTGCACCCCTGGTATAGTGCACACTTTCAATGCTAGAAAACTAAAGACGCCAGATAGTCATTTTTAGTTATGACATACTGTATTTATTAAACTAAATCACGGAAACATACTATACATTGCGGTTTATTTGTACTGCTTCCAAATAGCATCTAAAATAGCACCATAAAAGTTGTTTGGTATAGCCTTCTTACAGTACCACGTGAGCTTCTCAAAGTTCACTTTTCTAGTCCGGCATACAGTAAAGCTCGTAATTAATTTATTTATTTATCAAATGTTTTACCAGGAAGTAATACATTGAGAGTTACCTCTCGTTTTCAAGTATGTCCTGAACATAGTTAATGACAAATAATACATGGTTACAAATACAGTTACATCAATGAACAGGGTATACATTATATACAATACATTGCATGCACAGCTAGAGGAGATGTATATTATAGGCGTATGTAACAGTTACAGACCAGATTAAAATGTGAGACAGCCTTAGTTTTGAAAGAACTTAAACTGGTGGTGGATGTGAGAGTCTCCGGTAGGTTGTTCCAGTTTTGGGGTGCACGGTAAGAGAAGGAGGAGCGGCCGGATACTTTCTTGAGCCTTGGGACCATGAACAGTCTTTTGGAGTCAGATCTCAGATTATAAGTGAAACAAACAAATATTGCGCTCATAAGTGATAAATAAGGAATAAGTGATATTGTGATCAAGATAAATATACCGTTATTGGAGGGAGGTTTTATGCAGCTGTTCTTAGGGGATGGCTCAACAATCCAACTAGTACAAAAAAAAGAAGAAAAGAACAGCGCAAAAAAACCTCATTTTGTAGTATTAAAATCAATTTATAGTAAAAGGTTGATTATTGCACGTACATCAATTAAAGCGCTATCATCAGCAAGACATGTTATGGACATGTTACCACTCGCGGGAACGCTGGGGCGGCTGATGTATATATCGTACGTCCTCCGTCTTTGGGCATGCAACTCACGGGAAATACAAGCCTCCTTGAGGAATCTCCCCCAGCAGTGCCTGTCTGATCGTAGTGATGGTCTCCTCCCGGTCCTCTGGTAAGCAGCTCCAGCGGAAAGTTCAAACCTCCTTGAGGATCTCCCTGCAGCAGCCGTCAGCTGTAGCTCAATGATCTCCCGATCAGTTTCCGGATTAGTCCGCGCCAACTCTGACGTATCAGATAGCGCCCTTCTGTTACTCGCTTCTCTCCGATTCAATAATGAAACGTGGAAGTCCCGTACTCTCGTATAGATGATAATGCAGTATATATGCCGCAATGGGAATAGTAAAAAAGAAAATAAAGGAACACGCCCTCTCCTAAGCGTTTCGTAAAAAATACTTCTTCAGGGAATAACGGAGGAAGTTCCGGGGGCGGTTCATATACTCTCGAAATTAATTTGATTGGCCACAATAAATGAATAAACCTTTCTCCACCTGGGGAGGCAGGGCAGCGTCTCAAATCAGAGTATAGGAGATACATAAACATTTAACAAAATACAAATACATTCAATTTTAATAACCAATTACCAGTAGATTTTTTAATTATATATTTTTTATGTATATATATTATTTATATTCCTTTTCTCGAAACTACAACTGTCTGTGTGTTTAAGGCTAGACCTTATCATTTTCTATATCTTTTTTATCCACTCTTAAACATTTAATACTAGATAGTGATGCTATATGCACTCATCTTGGTTTTAAAATATGACTAACATTTGTCTCTTTATTTCTAGAAGTCTTATTTTTTACAACCGCGAATTGGTTATTAAAATTGAATGTATTTGTATTTTGTTAAATGTTTATGTATCTCCAATACTCTGATTTGAGACGCTGCCCTGCCTCCCCAGGTGGAGAAAGGTTTATTCATTTATTGTGGCCAATCAAATTAATTTCGAGAGTATATGAACCGCCCCCGGAACTTCCTCCGTTATTCCCTGAAGAAGTATTTTTTACGAAACGCGTAGGAGAGGGCGTGTTCCTTTATTTTCTTTTTTACTATCCCATTGCGGCTATATTATACTGCATATATCATCTATACGGAGTACGGGACTTCCACTCGTTTCATTATTGAATGCGGAGAGACGCGAGTAACAGAAGGGCGCTATCTGATGACGTCAGAGTTGGCGCGGACTAATCCGGAACTGATCGGGAGATCATTGCGTCTCAGCTGACGGCTGCTGCAGGGAGATCCCTCAAGGAGGTTTGAACTTTCCGCTGAGCTGCTTACCAGAGACCGGAGACCATCACTTCCGATCAGACGGCTGCTGCGGGGAGATTCCTCAAGGAGGCTTGTATTTCCCGTTGAGTTGCATGCCAAAGACCGGAGGACGTTCCAGATATATACATCAGCCCGCGCCCAGCTGTTCCCGCGAGTGGTAACATGTCCATAACATGTCTTGCTGATATATGCTTTAATTGATGTACGTGCAATAATCACCTTTTATTCTATAAATTGATTTTTAATACTACACCATGAGGTTTTTTTGCGCTGTTCTTTTCTTCTTTTTTTTGTACTCAGATGAAACGTGCTGCGTGTGTTAGGGATGAGGAGCTTGTTCAGATAGCTGGGTAGCTTGCCCAGAAAGTATTTGAAAGCAAGGCAGGAAAGGTGAACTTTGTGCCTAGACTCAAGTGATGACCAATCTAGTTCTTTGAGCATTTCGCAGTGATGTGTGTTGTAGTTGCATTGGAGAACGAAACTGAAATTGTAGAGGGTGTCAAGTTTTGCTATGGTGGATTTGGGGTGCCGAGCCATATACTATGTCTCCATAGTCGATTATTGGCATTAGCATCTGCTGTGCGATACGCTTTCTGACCAGCAGGCTTAGGGAGGATTTGTTCCTGTAAAGTACACCTAGTTTGGCGTAGGTTTTGGATGTCTGGGTATCAATATGCATTCCGAATGTAAATTTAGTCTTGGTCCCAAATACCATTGTTACAGTCTTGTCAGTGTTTAAAAACAGTTTGTTTTGAGAAATCCAGTTTTCGAGTCTCAAAAAGTCAGACTGAAGTATGTGTTCAAGGTCAGAGAGGCTATGGTTGTGCGCATATAGGATTGTGTCATCTGCATACATGTGTATTGAAGCTTCCTTGCAAGCTGTGGGAAGATCATTGATGAACACTGAGAAGAGTAGGGGCCCCAGAACAGAGCCTTGCGGGACACCACAGGTGATATCCAAGGGGTTGGAGTTAGAGCCTGAGATAGACACATGTTTGGATCTACCTGATAGGTAGGACTGAAACCAGTTTAAAGCATGCTGCCCTATTCCAGAGCTCTGGAGTTTGTTAATCAGGATAGCATGATCAACAGTATCGAAAGCCTTTGCAAAATCTAGGAATATTGCACCAGTGAGTTGACCCCGTTCCATTCCACACTGGATTTCATTGCAAACTTTTAGCAGGGTAGTTACGGTGGAGTGTTTGGGGCGAAAGCCAGATTGGATTTGGCTAGGGAAATTTGTCTTGGTATAGTAATCGCTTAACACATGACCCTGGAAAATCAACTGGGCAAATCTGTGTGGTTGTCCCCTGCAGCAAGCAGCAAATCTTTCCGAGGTTTCCCACCGTATTATGAACAGAAGGATGTCAGGTGGAGGTTCCCCAGTGATGGGTATAGGTCTCAACCTCCGTGGTTTAGCTGCTGCAGGTGTGCTTTGAAAAATAGGCCCAGGTAACGGATCCGAGATGCCACTTTCCTGCAGATCTGCCTCGGGATAATGGGGAGTCATAGGAACAATGAGTGAGAGGGGGGAAGAGAGATAGGGATGTGTCTCTTACCATCTATGGAGTGGTATCTCCTCCTCTGCAGCGTCAAGTAGTCATGGCGACCCAACGTCAAATGACACTGCCAGATTACCATCCAAAGTATCAACTAGGAGCGTACTCATGCAATAAAGGAAGCACAATGACTACAGATGGGCGAATTTTGAGGGTAGATTTGGATCCGCAGCGGATTGGACGGTTACTTTGGTCCGCGGATTTCAGCGGATCAATCTCAAAGTGCGATTCGCATTTTATGGATTTTTGATTAGTACCAAGCAGATTCCGCAACCCGTGGACGGATTTGTACAATCCCATTCGCGGATTCAGCAATCCGCTGGCGAACTCTTAAGAATCCGCAGATTGAATTCTGCAAACCCGTCCATGGGTTGTATCCAATGGCGGTTTTCATGAATCCGCGCGGATTAAAAACAGACCAAATCCGTTTGCGGATTTTACACTGCAAAATGGATTTTTGGGGGAGGAGGGGGGGAAAGAAAATTGGGGGAAAGAAAATTGGGGAAATGGATCTGGGCGGATTTGCCCATCTCTAAGAATGATATACTTTTAGCTTTTCATCACAAGCACATCTCTGCATTTCATGTGCTCAGAGCGAAAGCTATTATATTAGTGCCGGGGTTATCAATAATTCACCAACCATACCACAAATGGATTCCCAACATATACTGTAATAAAATATGATCTTGAATTCATTGATTTCACACAAATGTGAAAACATACCCTCTTATCAGATAATTCCAAAACCGGGTTGTAATGTCAATTATGAGTGATCAAACCAAGATTGTGCAGTACATACATTAAAAACACCTTAAAAAGTAAAAAACCTTTAAGATAAAAGCACCTCTAAGTTAAAAAAGCACCTATATCTATATCCACGTTTAGACCGTGGGGGGCCAGAGTCTGCATTTTATGGATCAGTAAATTTCTCTTTTTGCTAGACTGTTCATCCTATTTCCCCCCCTCCAATGTGTGGTTACCTGTTCTATACCCATAAAGCTTAAATATTTAGGATCAGAATCATGAAATGTTAAAAAGTGTTTTGACAAATTGTGGGTGATGAGACCTTTTTTAATGTTCCCCACATGCTCTAAAATGCAGGTGCGTAGTGGTCTTGATGTACGCCCAATGTATTGCAACCCGCAAGTGCATTGTAATAAATAGATCACAAAATCTGATTTGCAGTTGATGTAACTCTCTATTTTAAATAATTCTCCTGTTGCTTTAGATATAAATTTTAGTTTTTCATTTTCTTTGAACAGCTAAACCCCGTTATAACGCGGGTCTCGGGGTCCACCCCGAGACCACCGCGTTACTAACGGGGTCGCGGAGAAAAAAAATGGCCGCCGCGCTTTAGCGCATATTCATCCCGCGGGACAGGAGATGGGAGCGGGCATGTCCCTCCGCTCCCCGCTTCCCCCTGTCACCGCGGGACAGGCCGCAGGGCAGGAGATGGGAGCGGGGATGTCCCTCCTGTCCCCGCTTCCCCCGCAGTGTGTGTGCAGTGTGTCAGTGTGTGCAGTGTGAGCAATGAGCAGTGTGTGTGCAGTGTGCAGTGTGTGTGCAGTGTGTCCAATGAGCAGTGTGTGTGCAGTGTGTCAGTGTGTGCAGTGTGAGCAATGAGCAGGCAGTGTGTGTGCAGTGTGCAGTGTGTCAGTGTGTGCAGTGTGAGCAATGAGCAGTGTGTATGCAGTGTGCAGTGTGTGGCAGTGTGAGCAATGAGCAGTGTGTGTGCAGTGAGTGTGTGCAGTGTGTGCAGTGTGTGCAGTGTGCAAAAAAAAAAATGAAAAAAAAATTTTTTTTTAAAATTTTTTTTTTTTTTTTTTTTTTTTAAAAAACGGGAGCCACGGGAAAACCGCGTTATAACCGAATCGCGGTATAACGAGGCGCGTTATAACGGGGTTTAGCTGTATTTAGCATTATCACTGTTACCACTATGGAAACTCTGTGATATGCTGCATTATCAGTAAGTAAAATAAAGCTGGCTAATATATTCAAGGTACTTTATACTGTACATACAGTACCCATTACATTTCCTTTTCCAGGATCCCATGAATAAATAAAAGATGATAATAATATAATAATAATAATAATAATTAGGTCTAGCAGTGAGGGGATTGTAAGCACTGTTTGTTTGAACAGTCTCGTACTGTACACCAGAGGTGCCAACCCCCCCCCCCCCCGTCAGGTTTTAAGGATATCCCTGCTTCAGCACAGGTGACTCAATCAGTGTCTCAGTCATAAAGACTGATCACTGATTGAGCCACTTTGCTGTGAAGCAGGGATATCCTGAAAACCTGACCTGTTGGTGGCCCTTGAGGACTGGACTTGCCCGCTCCTGCTTGTTTTTAAACAAGCTAATTTCCTAAGGCAAAATACAAATGTATTTATTATTAATCATGTACAATTCCCACACTGTAGCAGGATCTCCATGACGTCTACCTACCCATACACACAACCCAGACCCACCTCACCATATATATTTGTGTCAAAAAGGAGCACCACTGGGTATGTGACAATGTATAAACGAAAGACAGAGAGACCCCAATGCTTCATCCAACATGCAAATCATATAGTTAAATACTCCTCTGTTCAGTCAATTAAGATGTCTTCTTCCTATAAGAGAGGTGCAGAGATAGTGTTGCAGAAAAAGGGGACACGCTTTGGCGTGGTCCGCAAGCTTATAAATGCTTTGGCCAAATAATTTCTACTTACCCATATACACAATTTACTTAATGTTTGGTAGAAAAATACATTTTCGCGTGACACCTTTTTATTGGGGGGCGGGGGGGAGGCGGTTAACTCACATTGCACTTGTTATTTATCAAATTTCATTGAATGTGTTTCAACAAAAGGAAGTTTCACTTTTCCCATTTGTTTTTTTATGTCGTTGTTTGTTATTGAGACTTACACGGGGACTAAATCAATACAAACTACCCTGTAGGCACCAGGATAACCGCAGAAAAGTGCTGGGTCATTAAACTGAATTACACACCAGCACTTAAGGAGAAAAATACGGATTTCGTTACTATAAAGCGTCAGCTATTTTCTTTATAGCTTTGGTGATTGAAAATGTTTACGAAGCTACTGTAGCAAAATCTTGTATGACTACGTCAAGCCAAATGGATCTGCTAGTGCTATGTCTACTTCTACATGTGAACAATAATGCTCTTTAGACAATGTGGCCATAACAGTCTGGGACAGTTTCAGGATTTAAAACAAATAGGTATTGGGGCTCAGTGTATCAAGCTCCCAGACTCGGTGTTTTATCTCCAACCATCAATATACAGTATCAAAATATAAGCAAACAAAAGGTGTCACTGTGTGAGCATTTGCATGTCACTACCCAGAATCCCTTGCTGCAGTGGAAGCAGTGTATGCTAAGAGATAATGGGGAGGGGCAGGGTTGCAGACCTGTCTGAGACGTGAATGTGTTCACACGTGGGGTTTGTATTTGCCAGACAATAGGAGAAATAGAAGCATGTGCACAAGAGATTCCATGAGTTAAAGGAAAAGATGCCACAGTATTTCTTATTAACACTGAGGGCATTTTATAACAATACTGTATTGCACACAGAGTACATGTAGGAGAGATGGGAAAAATGGGTTTGTGGAATCAGAACCTGCCAGAACCTTTCATTCCAAAATGGCATAAAAAACCTTTAACCAATCTTAATATCCGACTAGCACTCTCTCTATCCACCTTTAAGACCCATCGTAAAACCCACCTTAACGAAGCATATGAGTAGCTCTGTGGGTGATACTATACACCTCATACATGGGCCTTGGCCCCCTGCAGACGTACTTACCAGAACACCTTCACACTATCTATGTATGTTCTTCCTACCTACCAATTAGATTGTAAGCTCTTCTGGGCAGGGACTAATTTTTACAAATGTTGCTTTTATGTCTGACGCTCTTATTTCCATTATATGTTATTTGTATTATTTGTTATTTTATATTATTATGTCACATGTGTTACTGCTGTGAAACGCTATGTACTGTACAATATAAATAAAGATATGCATACATACGTTAACCCTGTGGGTGTCCTTGGCTACTACGTCATGGGGTCTATATCTACATCATAACCTATCATGAAGTGGAATGGAAGGAGGAGAACGTCTTCCCATCAGTGATGGAGCGATCAAGAGGACCGGAGTGGAACGTTGCTCTCTAGTGCCCCTACCCCTCAGGCACTCAAAGGGTTAAGATTGTTATGAACCAAAAAAACCAAATCATTTAAAAACAAAAAAAGGGAACACAAGGTTGTGCCCATCTCTAGGTGTTTCTGGACACATCGTTTTTAATACATTTATGCTTTTTTACAGTTATATTCTCTTAATTTCCAAATTGTTTGTTTGGGGATGTTAAACTTATTTTTTTTTTCCAAAGGTTTTTTATTAGGCATTATTTGATATACATTGTATGCTGAGTAAACATCATATTGCCTAATACAGGTTTTCTTGGTTTAATGACAGTAAGAGGGAAAGACTCAACGCGCCCCCGACCTTCAAGCGTGGGTCGGCAGGGTTGGCGTGAGGATAGAAACAGAGAGTAGGGGGGGAGGGGAGGGGGCAGAGAGGGAGAAATAGGGGGGGGGAGGGGTATGAGGAAGGTAGGGCCCTTCCTCCTCAGTCCATCGCACGAGATTCCTCCCTTACTACGGTCTTCTATTGTGGGGGGTAGCCATCTTTAGTCTGCCATACGGGTCAGCCATATTTCCCATGTGTTGTAAAAGGGCTCCGTTTTCCTCTTTAAGAAGGCCGAGAGCTTTTCCATTAACATAACTTCCTGTATTCTGTTTTTGACTGTTTGCCTAGGGGGGGGAGACACCTTCTTCCACGAGGCCGCCACCGCACATCTAGCCGCCATAAGAATGAAGGAGATCAATTTTCTTGTTGGGCGGTCAATGTTCTCGATTGGCCTGGCCAGCAAGTAGGTCAGCGGATCAATGGGTATTGTGAGGTCTGTGACCTCTGTGATTAGAGTCTGTATGGTTTCCCAGTATTTCTGAATTTCTGGACATGACCACCATATGTGGGCCATGTCACCCTTTTGTCCGCAGCCTCTCCAACATAGGTCGGAGGCCAGAGGGTAGATTTGATTTATTCTAACTGGGGTAAGATACCAGCGAAACAGTATTTTGTATATATTTTCTTTGATTGTGGTACATATGGAAGTTCCTGAGGCTGAGTCCCAAATACTTTCCCAGTCCTCTCGGTCTATAACTATGCCCAATTCTGCTGCCCAATGGAGCATGTAGTCATGAACCGGGGCATCTGTTGCCCTTTCTAGTTCTGAGTATATTTGCGTTATTAGACTTTTTTGGTGTGACGTTTCTTTGCATAGTCTTTCGAAGTTCGTGAGAGGGGGAAATTCCAACGTTGGTGATATTGATTGGATGAAGTGCCGGATTTGGAGATATTTAAAGACGTTCAATCCCCGTATTTCGTATTTGTTTTGTAGCCTTTGGTAGCTCAGGAACTCTCCTATGCTCAAGAAGTCGGCAATCGCCCTTATCTTTTTAGTCGTGAATTGCTCAAATTGTCTGGGCTCACAGCCTGGTGGAAATTTGGGGTTTTGGGTAATTGGTGTGAGTTGGGATTTGGCGGTTGTGAGCTTAAATTTCAGTTTGCATTTCGTCCAGGTCTCCCATGTGTGTCTCATTGGTCCTAATTGGAATTTGTTTTTCTGCAAATCTTCCCTGCTCAGGGACCAAAGGCATGCTGGCAGAGAAGGCGTGCCGGCGTATTGCATTTCTATGTCTAGCCAGCAATATTGGCCGGGCTCCGCGTTCCATACTACTACCTGTCTTAACTGGGTGGCTTGATAGTATCGTGTAATATCAGGAACCCCCAGGCCCCCTCTCCCCCTCGTAGCAAGTAGAACTGTCCCTGCGACTCTGGGTTTTTTCCCCTGCCAGATGAAGTGGAGAATTTGTTTCTGGATATTTTTCAATTCTGTGCCAGGGATGTGGATCGGGAGTGTCTGGAAGTAATATAATAATCTGGGGAGTATGTTCATTTTCACCGAGATCATTCTCCCGATCCATGAAATTTGGTATGCTCCCCATTTATCTAGGTCTAATTTAATTTTCCGAAAGAGGGCCGGATAATTATGATGGTATAGAGAATGGTAGTTCCCCGATATCTTTACTCCCAGATATTTGAAATAGGAGGAGCTCCATCGGTAGTTAAAATTTAGCTTAAGAAGTTTCATCTCTGGCTCTGGCAGGTTTAGGTTTAGTGCTTCGGATTTATCATTGTTGATTTTATAGCCTGATATAACTCCGAAGTCTAAAAGCTCTTTTTGTAAGTTTGGGAGGGAAATCTGGGGTTTTGAGAGTGTTAGTATTATGTCATCCGCAAACAGGGATATTTTGTAATGCGAACGTCCAATTTCTATCCCTTGAATATCTACGTTATTTCGGATTGTAGCTGCTAGGGGTTCTATAGTTAGTGCGAAGAGGAGGGGGGACAAGGGGCACCCCTGTCTCGTACCATTTTTAATGCTGAAACTCTGGATACTGCCCCCTGGTAATTTTACCGTTGCGGATGGGTCTTGGTAGAGTCTGCGGACCCCTTCTAAGTATGCGTCTTTAAAGCCAAATTTACGCATGGTATGGTCTAAGAATAGCCAGTCGATTCTATCGAACACCTTCTCTGCGTCTAAGCTGAGTAGTATTGCTTTGGTTCCTGTGAGGTGGATATGCTCAATAATACTAATTATTTTACGTGTGTTGTCTGAGGCCTGTCGACCTGTCACAAATCCGACTTGGTCTATGTTTATTAGCCTCGGTAGGATAGGGTTTAATCTGTTGGCCAAAATTTTGCTATATAGTTTGAGATCGTTATTGAGAAGGGAGATTGGATGGTAGCTTCCACATTGCATCGGGTCTCTGCCTTCCTTATGAATTATGGCTAGGTTGGCAAGGGAGATGGAGGTGGGGATCGAATTTCCCTCCAAAAAATGGTTGAACATTTTTAATAGATGCGTGGATAGTATGGGCAAGTATCTCTTGTAGTAGACATTAGTAAAGCCATCAGGGCCAGGAGATTTGGAGATCTTCAATGCTTTTACTGCTTCTTCTAATTCTTCTTTTGTGATCTCCGCGTTGAGGACCTCATTCTCCTCTTCAGTCAGAGTAAGGAGTTGACATGTGTCTAAGTATTTTTTGATCGCTTCTGATGCTTTTGGTTCTGGTCGACCAGTTTTGGATCTTAAGTTATAAAGTTCTGTATAATATTTTGTGAACTCCGCTGCTATTTATTTGTCACTGTATTGTGTCTCGCCAGACCTATTCTTGATCGCTGTTATTTGAGACCTCTTTTGAATGCCTCGTAATCTGCTGGCCAAAAGCTTGTCGGCCTTGTTACCCTTATCATAATAATGTTGATTAGTCCATTTAAGGGCTTTTTCCACGTCGTCCATTTGGGCTTGTTTGAGTTTTTGTCTGGCTATTGTTAAGGCTTTATAGTTTTTTTTTGCGGGATTAACTTTATGGGATTGCTCTAATTTTAAGATGTTATCAGTGAGTTCCGAAATCAATTTTTGTTTGACTTTTTTCCTATGAGAGGCAATAGAGATGAATTTGCCTCTAATTGCCGCCTTATGGGCTTCCCATAGGATCGCTGGAGATGAGACCGATCCTGAGTTAAAGAAAAAGTAGTCCTTAAGGGAGGCTCTGATCTCTCTCTCTATCTCAGGGTGGTTCAATAGGGAGTAGTTCAATCTCCAGGAGTATGATGTGGTCTTTTCGAATGGTGTGGATAGGGTCAAGGTGATTGGGGCATGGTCTGACCACGTGATGGGGCCGATGTCTGATTTCGTGGTTGCCTCTAAGATATTTTTGGTCAGCAGAAAATAATCTATGCGCGAATAGGTCTGGTGAGGTGCTGAGTAAAAGGTATAGTCTCTCTGGCCCTGATGTTGGGATCTCCATATGTCCACCAATGAGAACTCGCCCATTAATTCCCAGAACCTTTTCCCCGTGATTTGGGAGTGGGTAGTACGGGGGTGACCCATTGCGGTTGATCTGTCCTCGGTGGGGTTAGAGACCATGTTTAGGTCTCCTCTCACTATCATCGATGACAGATATCCCGGGTCGATGCCCTCAAGCACTGTTTTTAGGAATTCTGTTTGGTTTTCGTTTGGGGCATATACATTGATTAGAGTGATTGCTGAGCCCGCTAAGGAGCCATATACCACGAGAAATCTACCCTCTGGATCCATGGTTGTTTTGACATGATTAAATGGAGTTCTTTGTCTGATTAGTATAGCCACTCCTCGCTTTTTACTACTAATGATGCGAAAAAGCATGTTGGAAACACTTTTTTGAATAAATTTGGGGGGTCTTGTGATGTGAAGTGAGTTTCCTGTAGGAATACGATGTTTCCCCCTGCCTGTTTCATGTCTTGGAGGGCTAGCCGCCTTTTTCTATTATTTTGACGTTAAGTGATACTATCTTCACTGGGGCGTTAGAAGTCATTGGCTGCTTTTTGTGGTCATTATCTTTAGGATCCCTCCCTTCCCATCTGGGGGGGTCTTGATTTTGTAGCTTAAGTGTGTTCTGAGCCCTGGCAAACATCTCGGGGTGGCATGGTTTTTTTGACAGGTTGACTGAGTGGACCGAGGAGGGAGGGGTATTTGCCTGGTCCTTGGGTGACCGGCTTTTGGGCATCCGTGCCCATCGGGGTTGACTCCGGTGTCGGCAGCCGGTGGGCAGTAAAGGGGGGGGGGGGCGAACCCTCTGGTTCTTTTTTCTCCCCTGAACTCTCTTTAATGCCCTTTGTTCTTGCAAAGGGGGGGGGGGTGCTCTCTCGGGGTAGGGGATGTCCTTTCGGGGGAAGTAGGTCGTGGGCATTTTTGCCCTGGGGTATACAAAGGAGAAAGAGGGGGGGGGGGGGAAGGGGGGGAAAGGCGGCAGGGGGGGGCGGGAAGGGGGAGGGGGGCGGGTTGGTGAGGGGGGGGAGTAGATAAGACAAAAAAGAGATCATAGAGGGCATTTCGGCATCACAGATAAAGGTATTTGCACAGTAGGTAGATAGGTATTGACATTAGGCTATCATGCATACTTTTATGTATCAATGTTCGCGACAGAAAGGAGTGGGGACTCTCTTGGATACGTCCAGATCTTGGAGAGGTACTTGCGAAGGAGATCAACATCATTACATTTCCCATGTTTATACATTGTTACTCTTGCGTGTCGCTGAGTCTATGGGAGCGTGGATCATGGGGAGAGGAGGGGGGGGAGAGGAGGGGGAGGGGAGGGTGATGGGGGGGAGGGCAAGAGGAAGGATAGGATGGCGGTGGGGAGGGGGGGATGGGGCGGGAGGGGGTGGAGGGGAGTGGGTGGTAGTGGGAAGGGGTAAGGGGGAGTATTTCGGCGCATTGCTTTGATTCACTTGTACAGTAGATATACAATTATTCACCTTGGTAAGTCATACAAACAATTATATCATGATAACCTCAGCTTTGGTTGCATAAAGAGGGGTGGGGAACCTTTTTGAGTATGTCTAATTTGTGGAGGGGTAGTTGTGACGGGGTTCGTATTCATTGTAATATCTGGGGGGGGCGGGGGGAGGAATAGGGGGGAGGGGGAGGGGGGGTGGAGGGGGTGATTGGGGGTAGGTCCGTGGGAGGGTTGCTGTGGATCTGTGATTAGACACCTTTGGGTATATGGATTGACTTGCTAGCTACATTCGGCATAGCGGCCGCTTTAAGCAGTGCGGTCATCTCAGGACACTGTTCCGCTCGTTATTCTGTTTTGAGATGCTTCGGGGGACGTGGCACATTGTGTTTTTGAAGTGGCAGGTGAGGCGATCTTTGTGCTGGATGGGTGGGGAGCGTTTTAGGGGGGGGGAGGGGGACGGGTCAGTGAGGGGAAGGGGGGGGGGGGGGCAGGCAGGGAGGGGGGGAGAGGGGGGGGAGGCTCTTTGATGAGAACCATATGTGGTGCATAGTTGGCTGTTTGTTTCTGGGAATACAATGTTAACCACGGTATGGTGGTTATTCTGTTGTGCGCCCATCTTGACGCGCTGGGGGGGGGAAGGGGGGGGAGGGAGAATAGAGGGAAAGGAGGGGGGGGGATTGGGCCGCTTTTTAGTTTGTGAGGCAGATAGTGAAAAACATTTTAACATAACTATAACGTGATCTAACAGGGATTTAAACATGCATATAAGAGTGGTGGGGGGGGGGGTGAAACACGGAGGGATGTTCAATAGTCTCAATGGGGTAGTGGGTAAGGGGTCTTCTGTACCAGTCTAGGTAGGGGGCCGGCTATATAGCCGGGCCCAGATATAACGTTATCTGGGGGGAGGATATGCAAACCTGGTCTGGGCGAAGTCCGCAGATAGGCGAGGAGTTCCCAGCGGGGCTTGGGAGGGAAGCTGCCAGGTGGATGGTTTCCCTCTCCCGCCTCCGCGCTCTCAACTCGCCTGTTCGCTAACAAAGGTGTATGTGTTGGCTCCCCACAACCATTACCATGGGGTGCGGGGTCTCTCGGATCAACTGGCCAACGGATAAAAGGCAAACGGATCCGTTGGGCCCTCCCCCTACCCCCGGGGCCCTCAGAAGGAAATCAAAGGCCCTGGATCGCTTCTCGCCGGGTGATCAGGTTTGTTGCTCAGTTGGCCGGCCAATCTCCGACACTCTGATGGGTCTCCGCTCCTGACTTGCTCCGTGTCTCCCTCCGCGGTGTGCGCTGCGGCGGCAGCGTCAGGCCTAGTTCGCGGGCGAATCCCTGCATCACTTCTGGCAGTCTGAGTGATCTCTGCTTTCCTCCTCTGTTTTACACGAGCCGGAAGGGAATCCCCACCGGTAGGGTATGTTGTTTTCAGCAATTGTTGGGTGAGGGCTTGAGGTTCTCGGCGTCGCTCAACTGTGATCCTAGCGAGGTCACTAAAATATTGTACTGGCTCGTTCTGAAAGGACAGGTGTTCGCCTCTCTCTGCTCGCCCCATCACTTTCTCCTTCGTGGTGGAGTAGCTATGGAGGCGAACTATGATATCCATCTTCGTTTCGGGTCATTTGAGAGGGGACCAGTGCGCGGTGTGCGCGATCTATTTCTGGTCTTTCGTCCAGGCCCGTGGAGAGTGTATTGAAAAGATCAGTCAGGTAAGGCTTTATTAGTGCAGGGAGAACCGTTTCGGGACATTCCGAATCCGGAGATTCTGCCTCCGGTCCCGGTTCTCTGATTTCTATGCTGTCTTCAGGAAGTCTGACTATCTTCTGACAGCGCATAATTCCTATCTGCGGCAGTGGGCTTGTAAGGATTCTTCTAATTTGCTCTCTAGGTCGTCTGCTCTCTGTGTGAGAGTTCCCAGCTCTTCTCGCAGGCCTGACACCATCTCCTTAAGGTCCTGCTAGAGGGTTTTGTGGAGTCTGTCGTGCATATTTGAGAGAAGTTCCTCTAGGTAGGTGCGTGTTATTTTCCTTTCTAGGGTTGGTTCCTCAGCGGGCATGTCTCCGTCTCGTTGCGGGGATGTGGCCGAGTGGTGTCCGACGCCATCTTGGGGTCCCTGCATGCTCTCAGGGCCGCGTTTTTGCTGCGGCTGAAAGTACTTCGGGACGCCCTTTGAAGCTTGCGCTTTTGCCTTCTGTGGCATGCTGTGTGGTTCAGACGTCTTTTAAGGTTCGTCTCTGCTGTTTTTGTAGGGGGTAAAGATCTTTTATGATCGTTTTATGCTCGAGGGTTCTTGGAGCTCCCTGACTAACCCACCATCTTGGATGACGTCACCGGAAGTCTCCCCGATGTTAAACTTATTTGAAGTATTTTCATGTTTTTTTATGGTAGTTTTGCGCATTTTTTTCAGTTTTTTTTTTTTTTTTCCCCCCCCCCCCCCCCCCCCCTAATTTGGTAAAAATCCCAAATCAGAACCAAAAGGGAGAAGGAGAGACTCAGTGAGTACAGACAGACATAAGGGCCTATTCTAGTAGCTTCGATAACAACCTCATCGAGGATGTTGAGCAGTTCTCGCAACATTTTGATACAGTAGGTAGCTATTCAGAAAGCCTCGATGAGTTGGCCAAAACGTACGAGGAAGGCATTTTTTTTTAGAGATTTCTCGCTCCTGCTCAAACACATCGAGCGGGAGCTGCAAAAATCCAAATAGCACCATTTCGATAAAAATGGGATATTCTAGTCACTCCGATAAGATAATCGGAGCCCTGGAACTCCGAGTTTATCGAAGATTTCATCTCGCCAGCCCTAGGGTGGCGAGATGGGATCTGAGGGCAATAATTAGAAAACAAATGCATTTTTCCTGTATCGGATTGATGCCGGGAGTCTCCGGAGCTGATACACATTAATATCACCTCCCGAGACCCCCTGCTTCCTGTGTTATAGGCCCCATTATGGGGTGCCGATATCACCTTGCAATGTTTAAATCTCCTGTGTCATGTGACCGGAATATTTAAACGCATAGGAGATACCGGTACCACATCCCGGGGACTGTATCTCGGGAAGCAGGGAGTCCCCGGATCTGAAATGTAATCCTAGGTCACTCTTTGAAAAAGCGCCTCCACGGCGGGAAACTCGTCAGAGTTTTAATTCTGTGTGTCTGTCCTTTTGGTTAATATGCCTAATAAATAGTTATATATTTTTTGCCCCAGCCCTTTGCTCCTTTTTGGCAGTGCTCTACCTTCTACCTCTATCTATTTTGTACTACTCATCGGTATAGCAGCACGCTCCGGTATATGCAGACGCAGAACAGCTGTTCCATTCCGAGGATTTTCTCAAGAGCTGCCTAGTGGATCCGGTTTCAAGCCAGTGTGAGGCCGGTACACCAGGAGAGGAAAACAGCTGACGGAGACGACCATTGCGGAGGTGTGGATCGCCTTCCGGTTCCCCATCAGCCACCACCTCCTCCACAGCTCTCGGCAGCAACATCGAGGGAGGATCGGAAGGCACCTGGTAAGGCGGCGGGAGGCTCTGTTTACAGGTCTCTACTACCATCAGCTTGCCCATTGTTACCGGGTGACCGTCCCCGCAGCCCGAGTGAGGAGGGTTTACTCCCTCTGAGCCCCGTTCAATCGAGGGAGTGTACCATCGGATTGGCTTGAGGGCTATCCCGGCGGAGTACAGGTGAGGTGGTGGCTACGCCGGCCTCATACACACCATCGGCCATTATTCACAGGACACTTATTGCTTATATTCCTTATGCACACCGCCTTCTGAAATGTTATTTTATTTATAATATATGATACAGGACTTTGCAGTATTTTGTAGCCTCAGCTTGGGGGTTTCCCCTTTTTTTCTCTTAATTGGTTGGTAGGAAGGACGTACAGAGACAGTAGACAGGCGTTCTGTAAGTGTGTCTGCAAGTGGCCATGGTTTATGTATGTGGTGTTAAACTATCACTCATATTGCTACTCATATGCTCAAATATATTAAATGAGTTGTGCAGCACATATTGTACAGAAAGTTATTTGCACTATTGAGAGTTGAGACTACAAAAAGATAAGTAAAAAAAAACACACACATTTTATTTGTTTTTGGGCTGTGATTTGCTGCGTACAACAAAAGAAAAATCAGAGTTTGCGGATTTGCAACTTATCTGTTAGTTACAAGGGTGGTAGATTCTAACGAAACATTTGTTCATTGATCTCACACAAAAAGAAAAAGATCCCAGTTAGATTAGCACTCAAGTACCCCGTGGGGTAGAAGATGTAACTTTAGTGAGAATACAACTTAATTTTTTCATTATTGCCAGGTAAAATAAATTGTAGTGAGTAGATAAACACAAACTGGCGAACTAACGAGTTGATTCGGCTAATTAAAATGTTGCCAGTGTCTGAGTTATGACAATTTGTGTTGACACAATTTCTCTTGAAGGGTTAAATGCCTTTGAGTCGGTTTTAGGGCTGTGGGTAGCAACCTCTGTTTTGTACTCCTCCGTATAGTTTTAACGTGAGTTGTTAAGTTTGGGCTTAATATCCCTCAAAATATCTCAGAAGTAATGTTCGTAAAGAGTTTATCAGACAAAGCTTGTATTTATATGTTGTTAGGAACAACCCCATGTGCTGACTGTGTATCTTTGAGTGAACAGGTACATCTTTTTTAATCCTAGGTCACCAGGTGTCTAAGTGTGGATGGACCAAACGTCACTACCTGTATGTGTTTCAATACCACTCACACAGGTATAACACCTTGCCATATTGATGTTCAGATAAGTCTGTGTCCTGATCAAGGAGTTTAAGGTGGATTGATTGAGCTTTGATCACTATATGAAGTGACCACACCCTTTAAAACAGATAACCTTGCAATGCTGGGGACTGAAATAATATCCCAATTTTGGTCAGTATCCTAAGTTATCAGACCTGGGTGTTGGGTTCAGTCCTTCAGCAGTGAGTTTACTGATGTGACAGCATGAATGATACAAAGGAGTCAGCATCATTCTGGAAGTTGACTTGCCAATAAGTTACTATGTTTCAGCAGACTGATACTGTGTTAGTTCGAATGGCAGGTCTTCCAGTATATTAAGGTATGCTGCAGCCCTTAACTAACCTTACTCCTCAGACCCCCTGGGCAACTGACATACAACTTAAAAGGAACATATACACATGAATGAACAGGGACAGAGCTAGGATGTATAAGAATTCTATAATGTGGTGACAGGAACTACTTTCCTCATATAATCGCAACAGTGTATAACTGACATCCTTGCTACTGTTTCATCAGTTGCCTCCACGTGCCGACGTACGTTTCGTGCATGCGCGCTTTCTCAGGCTCAGATTGGTTCATTGATATGTTACAAGAGGTTAGAACCGCTGGGGTAAATTAATTAGACTTCATGTGCTTTTCAGTGTCACTGAATTAGATATATCAGTCAAAATGGGTTTAGTTCCTGTTGTAAGCAGATAATACATCTTCCTCACACACAGTGATTCACAAAACAGCAGCAGCATAGTTTTGAATAGAGATGGGCACGTTTGTTTTGTGGATTTGGATCTGCCTCGGATCGCCACTGATCAGTCTCAAAAACATCGATCTGCCTTTTTCAAGTTTTTTTTTTGATCACCGACAATCCATACGGCAGATTAATAATCCGTGGTCGCATTGTTCAAAATCCGTATTCAGATTCATTCTGCGGGAGGAGGGTGGGGGATCTCACGCTCTCCGCGGATTCATTTTAGTGTGGATTTTTAACCATCCGGCAACGGATTGTGGAATCCGGGGATTGCATTCTTAAAAATCTGGTGGGATTGTATCCAATGGCGGTTTTGGATTAATCCGTACGGATTGAAACTTGGAACAAGCCGTCAACGGATATTACACAGAGGAATGTAATTTGAATGGAAGGCTCGGGACAGTTCTGCCCATCCCTAGTTCTGAAACATGTTTACCAACTTACATTTGACAAAGATCATTTGTCATTGAGGTTTCTATTGCACTTCAGGCATGGCTGACTTTATAAATGCAAGAAATCAAGAGAGCGAGCCTATGATGAATCTATACGCAGAATATAAACACATCTGTTTATATTTAATATATGAACCTGCCAACACCTCCCTAACATCTCCCCAAACTAGTTGTCGCCAGCTGATACGCATGGGGCAGGATTAGCGCAACGTAGTTTAATACATTGGGGTATTTCTGCAAAATTGGGGGTAAACTGAAAACAAAAGCACAGCTTTGATGAATAATCTTTATTGACCCTAGGTAACATTTGGTACAAATGCCTTTTAAGGGGCAATCTTACAGTACAGAATATACTGTATGCAGAAGAGGTCATTCAGATGAAAATTCCCATGAACTTCCATAGGGATTTTGTCGAAAAAAGGCTGCTTCAGCAAGTATAGAAGAAGACCTTTATTGTCAATATGATGGAAAGAAGCCACACTTCTAAACTTTGTACATATCTCTATATTTTACATTTACATAAATCAAGGCATACAAATGATAGTACCTTTTTTCTCCTTACAAATATACTGCCTTTCAAATCTCCTACATGAACCACAATGAGATCATCCAGTGATGTTAGTGGAATGGTGTTTACATGTGTTGCTCTCACTACTTCAGGACACCAGGAGCATGCCTATAGAAGCAGAAGGGAACGCAATCAGCTGTTCCTAAATGTGGCTATGAAATATCTGGGGGCCAGTACGGGATTCCTGTATTTTTAACCACGTGCATGAATCAGAAATTGCAATAGCATATCTGTGGTGTTGGCTGGCTCCGTGGTAAGCCCCTGGAATGTAGCAATTGTATGACTTTCTTATACAGTACATACCAAAACTCTGCTGGCTAGTTCACTCCAACACTCACACTCACTCAGAGATGTGCGAACGTCTTCAAATGCGCTTCACATATTATTTTTTCAACTTCTCGTATATTTCACGCTTTTGAGAAATGGTCATGAAAGGTCACGGTACTCCAAATATTCACTCCAATTTTTCCCTTTTACGCCAGAATTTGGGGAAATTGCATACATACTGTATACACGAGGAATGCATGATCGTAGCTTTATTGAAAGATAGAATATTTTTGTACAGATGTAGCAGGCTTCTTCGCTCATGCAGATAATTCATTTCTCTGTATAATAACGCAGAATGCCAAAGAGTTTCCATCAGATTCAGTGGCAGCAAAGCCTTCCATTTATTCACACAATATCGGTGTCTTTTCTTGATTGCTTTTGCTTCCTCTCAGAAAAAAATACAGAAGTAGTATGTGTTATTGCACTCGCTGGCAGATGCAATAACACCGTAGCACTACCCCTTTTTTGCACGTGCCTAATGCCATCACAATGGCGTTTGCAGCCGGTAGCGCCTTGGGGTTGTTCTGTTGCAATGCGCTAGCAGGAAACTTCCTGACCTTGTGACGGCAGGAAAAAAAACGTGGACACCTGAGGCCCGAAGGCGGCCCCAAGGACAGCAAGGTTGGAGACCCGGAAGAATTAATGGTGTAGGGGTCCATCCTTTTAAATGGGACCTCTGCAGCGTTAATACTTCACTTGGTGGGAGAAAGAATACCGGTACTCACCTCTTAGATGAGCTGCAAAGCTGTCTACAGCTATGTCCCTGTATCTCTGCCTGCAGTTGTGTCTCCATCTATCTGCCTGCAGCTGTGTCCCTGTCTCTCTGCCTGCAGCCGTGTCCCTGTCTCTCTGCCTGCAGCCGTGTCCCTGTCTCTCTGCCTGCAGCTGTGTCCCTGTCTCTCTGCCTGCAGCTGTATCCCCATCTCTCTGCCTGCAGCTGTGTCCCTGTCTCTCTGCCTGCAGCCGTGTCCCCGTCTCTCTGCCTGCAGCTGTGTCCCTGTCTCTCTGTCTGCAGCTGTGTCCCCGTCTCTATGCCTGCAGTTGTGTCTCCATCTATCTGCCTGCAGCTGTGTCCCTGTCTCTCTGCCTGCAGCTGTGTCTCCATCTATCTGCCTGCAGCGGTGTCCCTGTCTCTCTGTCTGCAGCCGTGTCCCCGTCTCTCTGCCTGCAGCTGTGTCCCTGTCACTCTGCCTGCAGTTGTGTCTCCATCTATCTGCCTGAAGCTGTATCCCTGTCTCTCTGCCAGCAGCCGTGTCCCCGTCTCTCTGCCAGCAGCCGTGTCCCCGTCTCTCTGCCTGCAGCCGTGTCCCCGTCTCTCTGCCTGCAGCCGTGTCCCCGTCTCTCTCTGCCTGCAGCCGTGTCCCCGTCTCACTGCCTGCTGCCGTGTCCCAGTCTCTCTGTCTGCAGCCGTATCCCCGTCTCTCTCTGCCTGCAGCCATGTCCCTGTATCTTTGCCTGCAGCCATGTCTCTGTCTCTCTGCCTGCAGCCGTGTCCCCGTCTCTCTGCCTGCAGCCGCGTCCCCGTCTCTCTGCCTGCAGCCGTGTCCCCGTCTCACTGCCTGCTGCCGTGTCCCAGTCTCTCTGTCTGCAGCCGTATCCCCGTCTCTCTCTGCCTGCAGCCGTGTCCCTGTATCTTTGCCTGCAGCCATGTCTCTGTCTCTCTGACGCAAGCAGTTTTCCCCGTTCTCTGGCCTGCAGCCGTGTCCCTGTCTCTCTGCCTGCAGCCGGTTGTTCCGTCTCTCTGCTTCAGCTGTTCCGTCTCTCTACTGCAGCCGTGTGTCCCCGTCCTCGCTGCAGCGTGTGTCCCTGTTCTCTACTGCAGCCGTGTGCCCCATCTCTCTGCCTGCAGCTGTGTCCTGTCTCTACTAGCAGGCAGCGTTGTCCCCGTTTTTGCCTGCGCCGGTGGTCCCTGTACTCTCTGCTGCAGCCGTGTCTCCGTCTGCTCTCTCTGCCTGCAGCTGTGTCCCCGTCTCTCTACCTGCAGCCGTGTCCCCGTCTCTCTGCCTGAGCTGTTGTCCCTGTCTCTCTGCCTGACAGCGTGTCCCCGTCTCTCCTCTGCCTTCAGCGTGTCCCCGTCTCTCTGCTGCGCCAGCCATGTCTCTGTCTCTATGTCTGCAACGGCGTTGTGTCCTCTCTGCTTCGCCTGTCCCGCTCTCATGCCGTGTCACCCGTGTCCCGTCTCTCCGCCTGCAGCCATTCCCCATCTCTTTCTGCCGCAGCCGTGTCCCCGTCTCTCTGCTGCAGCCGTGTCCCGTCTCTCTGCTGCAACGTGTCCTGTCTCTGGCCTGCAGCGTGTCCCCGTTTTGATGCAACCGTGTCCCCGTTCCCTCGCTAGCCGTTTGTCCCACGTTCTCTGCCTGCAGCAGTCCCCCGTCTCTTTTGTGCAGCCGTTGTCCCCGTCTCTCTCTTGCTGCAGCCGTTCTCTCTGTCTCTGTCTGCACACCGTTGTCCCTGTTCTGCCTTAGCACGTGTCCCCGTTCTTCTCTGCCTGCAAACCGTGTCCCCGGTCTCTCGCTGCAGCCATGTCCCCATTCTTTTGCCTGCGCGTGTCCCTGTGCTCTCTGCCTTGCAGCCATGTCCCGTCTCTATGAATGGCAGCCGTGTCACCGTCTCTATGCCAGGCAGAAGGGTCCGTCTCTCTGCCTGCAGCCGTGTCCCCGTCTCTCTGCCTGCAACCGTGTCCCCGTCTCTCTCTGCCTGCAGCTGTATCCCCATCTCTCTGCTTGCAGCTGTGTCCCCATCTCTCTGCTTGCAGCCGTGTCCCCGTCTCTCTCTGCCTGCAGCCGTGTCCCCGTCTCTCTTTGTCTGCAGCCGTGTCCCCGTCTCTCTCTGCCTGCAGCCGTGTCCCCGTCTCTTGCTGCAGCCATGTCCCGTCTCTCTCTGCCTGCAGCCGTGTCCCCATCTCTCTCTGCCTGCAGCCGTGTCCCCGTCTCTCTGCCTGCAGCTGTGTCCCCGTCTCTCTCTGCCCGCAGCCGTGTCCCCGTCTCTCTCTGCCTGCAGCCGTGTCCCCGCAGCGCAGGTAAGATGCGGGCTGTATTTCCTTCCCCCAGAAGACATGGATGACCTTATATGGGGCTCTAATCATCAAGGGGGCTTGGCTGGACAAGATACATAACACAAACCCAGCCGATGATATCACCAGAGTAAAGCAAAAGCATCCCAATTCAGCAGACCATTAACCTCTAGAGTGCCGGAGATCTGATGGCACTCTGGTGCCGCTGGATCTCCGGTACTTTAGAGGTTAATGGTCTGCTGAATTGTTATGCTTTTGCTTTACTCTGGTCGTATCTTCTGGATCAAGAGATGGTTTCTGGTCGATCACATGACCGCACCCAAGGCCCAAGGGAAGTGGATGGGCTTCCACTCTTATTTTGATTGGGATGGCCCCTTTTTGGGGTCGCAGTCAGCCCAACCTCTTCCCCTAGTAAGTGTCTAGCACTTACCTGGCATGTCATAAGGGACCCATATCATACCAGGTACATCATTAGGGCACTGTATGGGGTTAACCCTTTTGTTGCCAACAGGTCCCCCTGGTAGCAAATGGATTAAACAGCTAGGCCACCAAAAATACAAAACAAATGGAAACATTGTAAAAATCAATATCCAATATTCTTAGTGTGCAAAGTAGTGGTAATGTTCCCTAAACTGGCAATCATTTGGTGCTCCTGTTATAACTCTGTTAAAAACTGATTGTGTGCCTAAGATAATGACCGCCTTTCAGTTTCAATCAATCCTTCAGTCAGTGTAACTCAGCAGCTCCAATGTATCCTGATTTTACTTAGGTAACATTGTCTATTATTACAGTTTGCAGCTCAAACTGCTGGGAACACTGGCAACAAATTATCACAAAAAGGAAAGTGTTGCAAAAATCTTGCACTGCTGGGGAGGTGGGCCAAAACCTGCTATAGAAATCAATGGGTGCTTTAAAACTCATAAAAAATGGTATTAAGGTTTTTTTTTTAGTTTTTTTTTATTAAACAATCACTATTATTGAATACTGCAGAACTGATTTTTTTTTTAAAAAAACACATGATTTCACATGTTTTGCTGCTTTAAAGTAGAAATAAAATGGAATTCTGAGTTTGTAAATAGCAAAATAGTGGTATAAAATAATGGACAATAAAAAGTAGTGGTAATTGGCCCAATTAATCTTTGACAACTGAGTACACACAGCTAAATTCACTAACTGGAGTAAGCCATACAAACATTTGTATTTTTTCCTTGCCAGAAATACAAACCGTTGTATTGCAACATGATAAAGAAAAGAAAAAACTGCATTAAAAAGGGTTGGAACAACAACAAAAAGTGAATTCTTAAAATGTATGTCGGAGTAGTAGGCTTCGACTTTAAAAGAAAAACAGGTTTCATTCATGTTTTCCTTCTGTTAGTCAATGTAGACAGGAATTTCAGTCAAGGTCATGGGAAAGGTCAGTGGCCCAGATTTTTTTCCACTCCGATGTATGACACGATGAATCCCCTACAGAACGTAGGCTGTTCTGGTAATAGTACCCAGTGCTTATGTACGAGAAAATATGCTCTGGAATCTTCAACAAGTAATTCTTTTAACAAGGACTCATCAATGAACAGCAATGGTTATGACTGCCAGATAACATGAGCGATGCCTGATGCTGAAAGAGCTCATACACCATCAGATGTAGAAACTAAACCGAATCAGAGATATACAAGTGCAAAAACCCGTACTTGTAACGCTCGTGCTGCCCGCAAACCTGACAAGACCCCGGTACTGAGGTGGAGACGGGAGAACCCACACACCCGCAGCAACGGGGGGCGAGCCCGGAGTTTGGTATGGAGCGAAGCCGGGTCTTGGGCTGTAGAGAAAGATTAGTGGGGTACTTGCCGGACCTCGGGTTCCAGAGGGTAGCGTAGTCGAGTCCGTAAGCCAGTGGTCTGGGAGTAGAGAGAGCCACGTAGTGAGTGTCCGTTTGCCAAGTTCGAGGAGAAGAGGTGTAAGCGTAGTCGTGTGTCCGTTTGCCGAGTCCGAGGGGTGGAGAGGGAAGCGTAGTTGAGTCCAAAGCCAGAGGTCCAAGTCCAGAGAGGGTACATAGCCAGGCCAGGTCAGGAACAAGGAGACTAGAAAACAAAAGAGAGTCAAGAGACAACCAGACAGCACGGAGCTACAGAAGATTATGCTGAGCGCTGACTGAATGTGGGGACAGGAACTAAAAGGAGAGCAGAGGCCAATGGGAGAGGGAGAGGAGCGGGGGCACGTACCAAGAGCAGCAGGGACAGGACAAGAGACCAGGGGGAAGAGTTATGGCTGGTTGCGCTGCTGGCATATGTTGCGCTGTGTCCCGCGATGGCTGGGGGCGGGGACAGATGCAGGAGGACGCCCACAAGAAGCGCGGGTTCGTGTGCGCCCTGTAATGCTGTCGGGCTGACGCGCGCGACCCAAGCGGGACCCGGCCGACGTGGGGAAGGAGGATAGAGCTGCCCGCACCGGAGTGGGAGGGAAGACAGAGGCAGTGATGGCTGCGGGAACCGTGGTGAGTGAGGAGGGGGCACGTAGTGCAGGACGTGCACCCGATCCCTTACAATACTGAAGTTTCATTGACTGTGGTTACGTAAAGACCCAAAAGCACAAACCATGAAATGTAATTGTGTTTATGTGTTATGAAGAAAGTGGCATGGCTTCATTATTATCATTATGAATTTCTGTTAATATAGTGGAAACCAAACCATGTGGTAGAAATCTGGATTACTGAAGAATACAGGGAGTTACATACTTTACACGTTCAGGGATAACTGCATTAAAGATTAGAGCAAACACAAGAGAAACCAATCCTCCACCTAAGAGATTCCGATAGTAAACGAATCCACCGACTCTGGAAACGGGACGGAGGGCATTCACCGAAACTGACATGCAGGAGAACACCCTCCGTGAAAGGAGCAAACTCAGGCAAGCATTGATTTACCCCGGAAACAACAGGCTAAACTACCTGCATATCTTGTTTACATGAACAGCCACAAGCATTTCTTGTGCTCTAATATATATATATATATATATATATATATATATATATATATATATATACATATTACACCGTCATGATTTATTTAACAAAAATAAAGCCA
Source organism: Ascaphus truei (assembly GCA_036426205.1). Classification (NCBI taxonomy): domain Eukaryota; kingdom Metazoa; phylum Chordata; class Amphibia; order Anura; family Ascaphidae; genus Ascaphus; species Ascaphus truei. The sequence continues at coordinate 2,507,907 of CM071581.1, forward strand.
AAATGGAGAAGCCATGTGTGAAAAACCAAGTACACCTTATTGTATTGTATTGTATGTCTTTATTTATATAGCGCCATTAATGTACATAGCGCTTCACAGTAGTAATACATGTGGTAATCAAATAAATAACATATAATATAAATAACAGATCATGGGAATAAGTGCTTTAGACATAAAAGTAACATTAAGGAAGAGGAGTCCCTGCCCCGAGGAGCTTACAGTCTAATTGGTAGGTAGGTAGAACGTACAGAGACAGTAGGAGGGAGTTCTGGTAAGTGCATCTGCAGGGGGCCAAGCTTTATGTATCATGTGTTCAGAATATCCACAGTGCTATTCATATGCTTCTTTAAGCAAGTGTGTCTTAAGGTGGGTCTTAAGGTGGATAGAGAGGGTGCTAGTCGGGTACTGAGGGGAAGGGCATTCCAGAGGTGTGGGGCAGTCAGTGAAAAAGGTTTAAGGCGGGAGAGGGCTTTAGATACAAAGGGTGTAGAAAGAAGACATCCTTGAGAAGAACGCAAGAGTCTGGATGGTGCATAACGAGAAATTAGGGCTGAGATGTAAGGAGGGGCAGAAGAGTGTAAAGCTTTAAAAGTGAGGAGAAGAATGGAGTGTGAGATGCGGGATTTGATCGGAAGCCAGGAGAGGGATTTCATGAGGGGAGATGCTGAGACAGATCTAGAAAAGAGTAGAGTGATTCTGGCAGCAGCATTTAGGATAGATTGTAGGGGAGACAGGTGAGAGGCAGGAAGGCCGGACAGCAGGAGGTTACAGTAATCAAGATGGGAGAGAATGAGGGCCTGAGTCAGAGTTTTAGCAGTCGAGTAACAGAGGAAAGGGCGTATCTTAGTTATATTGCGGAGGAAAAAGCGACAAGTTTTAGAAATGTTTTGAATGTGAGGGGCGAATGTGAGAGAGGAGTCGAGTGTGACCCCGAGGCAGCGTGCTTGGGCTACTGGGTGAATGATTGTAGTTCCAACAGAAATGTGGAAGGAGGTAGTAGGGCCAGGTTTGGGAGGAAGTATGAGGAGCTCTGTTTTAGCCATGTTGAGTTTAAAGCGTCGGAGGGCCATCCAGGATGATATAGCAGAGAGACATTCAGAAACTTTGGTTTGTACAGCAGGTGTAAGGTCGGGTGTTGAAAAGTATATTTGTGTGTCGTCGGCATAGAGGTGATAATTAAACCCAAAAGATGTTATTAGGTCACCTAGAGAGAGTGTGTACAGAGAAAAGAGAAGAGGTCCCAGGACAGAGCCCTGGGGTACCCCCACAGAGAGATCAATAGCGGAGGAGGAGGTGTTAGCAGAAGAGACACTGAAAATACGATGGGAGAGGTACAGTAAGAAGAGATCCAGGATAGAGCTTTATTCTGAATACCAAGAGTATGGAGAATGTGGAGGAGAAGAGGGTGGTCCACTGTGTCAAATGCTGCAGAGAGGTCGAGTAATATGAGCAGAGTGTAATGACCTCTGTCTTTGGCAGCATGGAGGTCGTCAGTTATTTTAGTGAGGGCTGTTTCCGTGGAGTGAGCAGTGCGGAAGCCAGATTGTAGAGGGTCTAGGAGAGAATAGGTGTTGAGAAAATGGAGCAAGCGAGAGAATACAAGACGTTCAATGAGTTTTGAGGCAAAAGGCAGGAGGGAGACAGGTCGATAGTTGGAAAGACAGGTAGGGTCAAGCTTGCTGTTTTTGAGTAATGTTATGACTATTGCATGTTTGAAGGAGGATGGAAAGGTTCCAGAGCAGAGGGAGGAGTTAAAAATGTGTGTATGATTCAATAGCTTGTAGAACCACCTTTAGCAGCAATAACTTGAAGTAATCGTTTTCTGTATGACTTTATCAGTCTCACATTATTGTGGAGGAATTTTGGCCCACTCTTCTTTACAACGTTGCTTCAGTTCATTGAGGTTTGTGGGCATTTGTTTATGCACAGCTCGCTTAAGGTCCAGCCACAGCATTTCAATCGGGTTGAGGTCTGGACTTTGACTGGGCCATTGCAACACCTTGATTCTTTTCTTTTTCAGCCATTCTGTTGTAGATTTGCCGGTGTGCTTGGGATCATTGTCCTGTTGCATGACCCAATTTCGGCCAAGCTTTAGCTGTCGGACAGATGGCCTCACATTTGACTCTAGAATACTTTGGTAGAGGAGTTCATGGTCGACTCAATGACTGCAAGGTTCACAGGTCCTGTGGCTGCAAAACAAACCCAAATCATCACCCCTCCACCACCGTGCTTAACAGTTGGTATGAGGTGTTTGTGCTGATATGCTGTGTTTGGTTTTCGCCAAACGTGGCGCTGAGCATTATGGCCAAACATCTCCACTTTGGTCTCGTCTGTCCAATTTGAATTTAACTCATTTGGCGCCGGTTACCCTTCTTTTGTTGAACTGTCTTGAATGTTTTCCACTTTTGAATAATCGTTCTCACTGTAGAATGATGGACTTGAAATTTTTGGAAATGGCCTTATAAACCTTCCCAGATTGATGGGCAGCAACACTTGCTTCTCTAATATCATTACTGATGTCTTTCCTCCTTGGCATTGTGTTAACACACACCTGAATGCTCCAGACCAGGAAACTGCTAAAACTTCGGCTTTTATAGAGGTAGTCACTTGCTGATGATCAATTAATCAAGGGCATTTGATTAGCAGCACCTGTCTGCTACTTAACATCTTAATTCCTATGAAAGCAGTAAGGGTGTACTTAGTTTTTCACACATGGCTTCTCCATTTTGGCTTTATTTATGTTAAATAAATCATGACACGGTGTAATATGTCATGTGTTGTTGTTCATCTGAGGTTGTATTTACCTATTTTTTAGACCTGCTAAGGAAAAGATGATTATTATTATGTCCGGATATGTAAACCATAGAATTCAAAGAGGGTGTACTTTCTTTTTCACACAACTGTATATATAGAGCCTGGAGTCTGGGAGGAAAACTGCTGCTCCCCAGTGTCCAGTTCGGGGTAGATGCACCCCCCCCCCCCCACATGTTGCAGCATCTGTGGATGTAATGGGATGTTGTCCTCATCTCACAGTTAAGGACTCAATCTTATCTATGTGTATTATTTTAAGTTGGTAACTGGCTTAGACAGCCAAATTTGCAGATAGGGATATGATGTGAGTTAGACTCCTGACAGGAGTAGATGTTATTTTTATGAGTTTGTTTTGACTTAAAGTGACAGTTTTTAAAAATATGTAGTGTCACTAATGGAAGAATAAACCACTGATGATTGAGGGCTGCGTGCCCCTTGTGTGTATACACAGTAAGGGTGTTGTGTACTGTTTGTCTAGCCCTTGTGGCCTTGTCTACATTGGCATGACCACAAGGGATGTGCGTTTTAGAATTTTGGAACATAGTCGAAACATCACAAATGCACAGCGTGACCTTGATTCGTTTAAAAAAGTCACCAGAGTGGCAAGACATTTTTTACAGCACCATGGGTCGGACCCTGCTGTCCTTTCTGCCTTCGCTTTCGACAGGGTCTCCCTTGGCATCCATGGGGAGGACTTGGAAAGGGCCTTGTTGAGGCACGAATGCAGATGGATAGTGCAGCTGGACATCATGGTGCCTTCAGGCCTTAATGATTATTTGGGGTTCGCTATGTTTTTCTAAATAATATTAATTCTGTGTCCCATTAATTATTTCTTTATTTTCTCCCTTGTTTTTTGATTAATTATTTTTTTAATAGTGGTATCACTACGGTATATGATGACTTCACAATGGCACAGGGTGGTGACTCTTCGCTCATAGGCAATTTTTGTGCAGTTCTGGCTTCTACAGAATCACAGGAGTAACAGCAGCTTGTCAAGAGCTATGTGCTTCCTGGGCATGCTTGTTACATCTGCAGATTGGGCACGGATCAGACGTTTAGATGGATGTGTGCGTTTGGTCCCCTTCGACTGTAGTGCTCGCACTATTGTTTACTAATAACTTTATATGAACGTGAGCTCTCGGTGCATCACATCATCATGGGAACGACACCTCGACGCATCGACGCGATGACGTATGAAGTTTCCTGATTTGCTGCATAAGATATGCATCGCACCGCCATGGGAATGACGCCTCTGACATAGTGACGCAATGACGTGTGCAGATGGGACGTCTGATACCAATCAGCTACCAATCGGGTGAAGAGGACACACAAGTTAATCAGCTGTTTCTAATGAATTAAGTTTGCTTCGGTTTGGGGCGAATTTCACATATGAATTTAGCTATAAATTGTCTGCACTCATTTGAACTGCCACCACTCCCAGAAGAAGACCGCTGTCGAAACGCGTAGGAGTGGGAGCATGGCTGGGGAACCCCCTCTTATCCTCTGTTATTTGGGACTGTTCATGAGGCTCACCATTAACTACAATATGGTGATGTACTTTGGACTGTGTAATATATATGGACTCTAGAGTGAATTGGCATTGAAATCTATGTTTTGCAGCATTCGTGCATGATCTGGACTTTCATTATTCCATTACATCTTTTTTCATTATCATGATTTGCTACTTCTATTGCAGCATTTCATGCTCATCTGTTCTGTGTGTCTGCTATGCATTTCCTGTGATTGTGTACATTTTGTATTTCTGGCCAATATACATATATGCCCTGCTACATTCTATCAGCATGTTAACTTCATATGTAGCTTGCTAACCACCACCAGGTTTAGCAGTAATTTGTAACACAGGTTTCTGTCATTTTTGTGATTCTCGTCTAGAGGTGATACACTTTCCAGGCACTATTTTGTGTCCCTTTATGCATTATTAGTCCCTTGAGGAGCTAGTCAGGAGTCCCCCACCATTTTTAAAATATATTTTCTCCCCTGTTTTTAATCTTATTAATAAACTTTGTTATTCTTTGGTATACCCGTGTGCTCCCTTGGGGATTTCAGTCCACGTAGAAGAACCTTTCTATATGGGTGTGTGTGTGTGTGTGTGTGTGTGTGTGTGTGTGTGTGTGTGTGTGTGTGTGTGTGTGTGTGTGTGTGTGTGTGTGTGTGTGTGTGTGTGTGTGTGTGTGTTTTCTACAATGTGCCAAGAAGGGAAAGGTCAGAATTAACATGCCGGTAGAGTACAGTATGTTAACATACTGTACTGGTGTATTAATATGTCATCTCTGTTGGCTCTGTGATAATTTTATCTGCTACAATTTGCTGCTGCAGTCTATATTAAGTCAGCAATATACACATCTTTTCCATGTATGACGTTTCCTATATTTATAGTTGACAAACAGACTAATACACACTTTTGCTGGACTGGGGTGACGATCGTTGTAATTACAAAATAAAGATGTGAACCTTCGTTTCATTTACAAGTCCTTTTCCTACTGGCAATGTAAAAGAAATGCATTTGATATTATTGTTAAAATTATTATTACATACAGTTCTTTTATTACATGTGGTGAGCTAGAGCCTACAACAAAGCATTAATAAATAGTTATTCAACTAAAATCCATTCAATTGTATTTATCAAACGATAGTGTAGACCATCTCCCTGTGTATCAGGCACCAAAAACATAGATTGTAAGCTCACCTAGGCAGGGAATGTGTCTGTAAAAAAAATCTATATGCTGGGTACTGCACGCTATACTTAAAGTGACCATATTTTTCCCAGGACAAATGTCGCGCATGCGTGGCTGGCTAGTGTAGGTCAAAAACCGGGTACATTGGGCTACATTTCGGGACACCGGGTCAGAGGACAAATAAACGGGACATCTTGTCACCCTAACTATACTGTAATTGTGAAGCTCTTTGAGTCCCATTGGGGGGAAAAGCACTACATGAAATAAAGCTATTATTAATTAAGAAAACATTCATTCCTGAATACGCTTCAGTTTTACCAGTTCCACTTCTGACGTGTTATTGGAATCTCTGTTGGGCTAAGGATTCGGTTTATCTTGCATTTCTCTTCAATGCTGTTATCCCTGATTGTGTATGCAACTCCCCATTTTCTTAAATAATCCTAAATATAGAAAAACATTATACATAGAAAAGATGTGTTTATTGCTGACATAATATAATATAGACTCCAGCAGCAAATTGTAGCGGATAAAATAATCAGAGAGCCAACAGAGATGACATATTAACACAGTAGTACAGTATGTTAAAATACTGTCCTGTTCCGGCATGTTAATTCTGACCTTTCCCTTCTTGGCACATTGTAGGAAGATAATCTAAGAGGGACAGGTGTAGAAAGTGTCCTACACATACGTTCCTAAACAGGTGCATACTGTACATATTTTGTAACTAAGACTGCATTACTGGCAAAGAAAATGTTCACTGCTAATCACGTACGGAGGGTTATTCACAAAGCAGCATTACTGCTCATTAACAGCTATTCTAGTGTTATTCTTGCTTTGCCTTCAATTGAGAAAGTTGGTTTGTTCAGTCCAATATCTGTATAGATGACTGGAACAATTGTATATTCCCTGAAACCTGCACGCAGAAGCGCTAGCCCACAGCAATTGTAGCAGCGTGTACCAAGATGTCTGTCTCATCCCCCACCTCCCCACGAGTACAGCCGGGGGACTTGTTAAAGAAGTGTGTGTACCATATCCCATGGGTGACCAACTCCCGTCCTCAAGGGCCACCAACAGGTCAGGTTTTAAGGCAATCCCTGCTTCAGCACAGGTGTCTCAGTCAGTGGCTCACTCGAAAAGTCTGCTTCAGCACAGGTGGCTCAGTCTTTAACTGAGACATAGGATGAGACACCTGTGCTGAAGCAGGGATATCCTGACAACCTGACCTGTTGGTGGCCCTAGAGGACTGGCGTTGCCCGCCCCTGCTGTATATCCTCTGGATTGAAATAATATGGAAGGAATAATGTGAAGTCCCAAAAATGAGTGGTGCACCATACAACTTCCCTTCAAATGTCCTTTAATACACAATACAGACGGGCCCCGCTCGTACGGCGGGTTACATTCCCTGACGCTGCCGTAAAGCGAAAATCGCCGAAAAGCGGAATTGGCGATTTTCGCCTGCTGCGCATGCGCAAACATGTTCTGCGCATGCGCAGACATGGCAGCCCCCTTCTCGTACCGCCGTATTGGCGGATCACCGAGAAGTGGGGCCCTACTGTACTGCTTTTGTATGTACAGTAATCCCACGTTCGGTCAAGTAACATCTACTATTAAATATTGGAACTTTTCAACAACATTGCAAACAACGCTAACTTCATGTACTCCTTGCTAGAAAATAAATACAGGACACATCTCTCCAGAAATTCAATACAAAGGGACACATTGTTCTTACAATAACATTATTTAAAGATTAGTGTTATCAAGATCATTACTCCCTAATGTATTTTACATTTTATTCTTTATGCACAATACTTTTCTGCTCAGACGTCAAAGGCTTTCTCATGTTCTGTAATGAGTATAATTTTTTTTAAATATTCCACGTATAGCTTTTTATGTGTGCTCGTTGGATAGAGTTTTCCATTGAGCATTTAGAGATTACCTGTGGATAAGATAATTGAATTAACATGTATAAAGCCTAATGTTTCTCCATTTGTAGAACAATAATCTCAAACATGGAATATTTTATCCCGTTTTCAACGTTGTTGGACCAATTCTACCTCTTTTTTTAGCTGAACATATAATCAACTCTTGGGATTTCTCGATTTTTCACAATTTGTGCACAATGGTGTCCTTATATTACAGACGACAGAGAAGCCCAATGCTACATCCAACATGACAGAAATACACAGTAAAATACTTATATATTCTCTTGAAATAGGGTCATTTAGTTTAACCCTTTGGCCAAAGCGTTGTAAGCTTGCGAGCCACGTCAAGGCAGACACCTGTTCGCAAGTCCTAACACTACCAGATAAAATACTAATATACCTCTATTAGGATTAAAATTCTCATTTACCTCTATTAGGAGGGAGAAAGAACACAGTGGGTCTATATCCAGCAGAATGAGGCACTTGCAAACTAGGGAAGTGGGGAGGGGCGGGCTTAAAACCTGGGAAGGAGGAGCCACTAACCTCCACCAGCTGGAACAGCTGAGAATGGGTTAACAAAACACAGAACCCCAGTAAGCTCTTTTTGGGAACCCCTGAGCCCCCACAAAATATATATATATGTATATGTGTCAAAATGGAGTGCTATTGAGTGTGGCATATGTATACAACAGACGACAGAGAAGCTCAATGCTACATCCAACATGACAGAAATACACAGTAAAATACTTATATATTCTCTTGAAGTAGGGTCATTTAGTTTAACCCTTTGGCCAAAGCGTTGTAAGCTTGCGAGCCACGTCAAGGCAGACACCTCTTCACAAGTCCGAACACTACCAGATAAAATACTAATATACCTCTATTAGGATTAAAATTCTCATTTACCTCTATTAGGAGGGAGAAAGACCACATTGGGTATATTACACATATAAATTAGACACAATATCAGATATACTCATCATAAAAGTGCTATTTAACCTGTGAAATATGTAAAAATGTATGGGGTAATTTTAAATGGGCTTTCAAGAAATGCCTGTTCATTTGTACAGTATCTATAATGCATAAAGCCAAAACAAGCCTCAATTAAAACAATATATTTTTTTTGAAAGGTTTTTATAATCAATGTGGCAAAGCAGAGACGGCAATGAGAAAAACTGTTTAAATCTGCAGACCAAGCAATATCTTACATGTGTATTCTTGAAATAAATCAGTTCTTTGTAGCATTTTTTTTTTAAAACAACTCTAAATTAAAATTGTAATGTATTGTAATGTAACAGGCATTTTTTGTTTCTTTAGCAACCTTTACAAATTCACATCCCATCCTCTTCTGAAACAGGCTCTGGCACACCCCTTTTTGAGCCCAGTCCTCTCTTTAGCATTGCACCTATTGTATCTAGTGGCTGCCTGGGTCACATGATCTTCCCCACAGAACTTTGCATCTTTGGTCCTCTTCTGCTGCACTGACAGCCATTTTGTGAACCCCCAAGCCGAATCTTCGCCGATCTATCACAGGAGAATGGATCGATCGGCAACGTAGCTAATTACTTATCATTGTGTTGATTATATTGATGCACATATTAAAGGGGAAAAAATAAAATGTAAAAAAACAAAACGGCAGCTTGGACTGCTGCTTTAATGCAGCATATAACATTTGTATCAAGTGAAAGATTCCCTAAATAACATACTGTAGTAAAAAGAAAGGGAAGTTCAGCTTAACCCAGTCTTCGAAAATCTTGTTACACTGAGCTTCTTCTGTCAAAGATGATAGAATATAGAATCTGTGCCACAGAATGGCTAAAAATCAGTTTTTATTGAGTGTGGGAAACATTACCTTCCTAAAACGAGATTATTTTCTACAGTAACTCACTTGGGCTCAGATCCACAAAGCTCAGTTACAGTAAGTGACTTAACATGACGTTCACCTAACTTAATGTCACATAAAGCCTTACAGCATACTGTATCTCCAATGGGCAATAGCGTCACGATAAGTCATAGTTTCACCCATAAAATGTTAACTAAATGGGTGTTAGTAATAACTATATGTAAAAGGAGCATTACCCTACCAAGCGCATATCTGGAAAGGTGAGTTAGGGCTAACGCAAGGACTTCACATTACCTTAGGTAAGTCAAACCTAATCTTTTCAGACCCTGAAATAGAGCTGTTACAGGGTCTGGATGGGTGTGATGCCACGTTTAGGCATTAGTTAACCAACATAGCGTTATTGACCTCTCCTGTCACTTTCAACTTGTGTTAAGCACCTATTGTATTTGAGGGTCTTTACCAGAGTAGCGCCAACTGCCACGATATACTTACAGTCCCATAATGTTAGGACATGATGGGACTGTAAGTATCTTGGCAGTTGGCGCAAGGAAGTGGTTGCAATGTTTGCACTATCACAGTTTAATGAATGACCACCTATGTCTACATGTAAACTGTGAAAAGTTTGAGTATTTTTATGCAACTTTATGACGTGCAATAAAAGGGATGACTTACTGTATATATTAATTTATAAGTGTAAAGGGTGTGTATATCATATATATATATATATATATATATAGCTCAACACCATTATAGCGCGATCCGCTACAACACAGATTCGCTTATAACGCGTACTGCGTGTGGCTCCCGATTTAAAAACATCTCCGTTTCTTTATTTTTTGCAAAATTTCCGCCATGTGAGGACTTACCTGGCATCTGCAGCTCTCTCCCTGCTTCATCAGGCTACGTCCACGTGGGCGGTGCACATCTTCAAGATTTTTTTTTATATATTCTCTCTCTCTCTCTCTCTCTCTCTCTCTCTCTCTCTCTCTATATATATATATATATATATATATATACACACACACACACACATAAAAGAGATACACACTCTCCTGGTGTAATATTGCTTGGACTGTTTATTACACAGTTAAAAACAATAGTAGTTCAACTCACAAACATCGAATAGTCAATCGCATTTCTGAGTGCAATACTCAATCAGTCTCCAGCTTGCCTGTGCATACTCCACACTCCTTCCACAGGTCTGGTCAGCGTTGTGTGCCTTCCGCATCAGCCACACACAGGAAATAGTGCAGGCGCACGTTGAACTCAGTCCCCCGGCAAATGGTAACTCTACTCAGGGTTTCACCGAATTATTCCGGTTGGTCCCCGAATGGTAAGCCGGACCATCCTTCACTGAGATCACACACAGTAGTATCGTGTTACAGGCACCGTCGCTGGGGGTATGCTCTGCCTTACGCTTTTCATCACATATACGCAACTTCATCAGAGGTTGAATACAGTAGCTAGATGAACCAATATTTCTACAACTGTAGCGGGGGAGGATATACAATGGTAGCCATCATGATCAGTGTAAATCAATTGTAATCAGAGCCAAGATCACACAAATAACCTCCCTCAAATTTCTATAAATTGGTGCCTAAAAAGTGAGCCAATAGCACTAATACATGAAATTTTAATATATGGACCACTGATTAAACAAAAAATTAAAAAAAAATTTTTTTTTAGGTTTTTAAAAGCAGCCAACTCAAAGTCCAGTTATAATTCACTGGCTAACACTAGTAACAGTTTGATAACTGCTACTATGAAGTTCTCTTCTGCCTAATTATAGCATAAACACCTGGGTGCATCAATCTCCAATGTGGGGTATCGAACCTGATCTGGCGTTACAAATGAATGCCAATTAATGCCGGATCGAGTGGGATATCCCACAGCAGAACCTGATGAACCAGCCCCCATATCCCTAACTTTATCAATGGAGATGTAAACTCCTTTATTGCAAAGCTCAGTCTCATCTTATACAATACCTTAAAGTTAGCTCGTGTTTGAACTACGGTCTGAGCCAGAGGCAAAGTCTTTACAGTATGTGTCATGATTTAAACATTTTGTTTTTTCAGCTTTTTGCCTTTTTGATGTTATATCACATTATTTGTTTTTGACTGATTTATATAACAGAGATATAGTTGACATACAACTAAAATTACTCATACGCCCTGCAGCATGAAACGGTATTAAGTACATGTATTCAGTTTAGCAGCTAAGGCCCATACATACTAAGTGGTGCTATGCCATAAGACACCTTACATCCCAGTCACTTCAATAGGTCCTAATGTGCCTTGTGACATAGCACCACTCCGTAAATACCAGCCTTGAATTATTGTTTGTTATAACTTACATAGCTACATAGTAGTTACATAGTAGATGAGGTTGAAAAAAGACATAGGTCCATCAAGTTCAACCTATGCTAAATTTAGACAACAGATACTTTATCCTATATCTATACTTACTTATTGATCCAGAGGAAGGCAAACAAAAAACCCCATTAAGGGGAAAAATTAATTCCTTCCTGACTCCAAGAATTGGCAATCGGATTAATCCCTAGATCAACATCCTTCCCATGTATACTTATTTGGTATATCCCTGTATACCTTTCCCATTTAAAAAGATGTCCAACCTTTTTTTGAACAAATCTATTGTATCTGCCATCACAGTCTCCATGGGTAATGAATTCCACATTTTAACTGCCCTTACTGTAAAGAACCCTTTCCTTTGTTGCTGGTAAAATTTCCTTTCCTCCAACCTTAAGGGATGGCCCCGAGTCCTTAGTACTGCCCGTGGGATGAATAGTTCTTTTGAAAGCTCCTTGTATTGTCCCCGAATATATTTGTATATAGTTATCATATCCCCTCTTAGACGCCTCTTTTCTAATGTAAATAAATCTAATTTAGCTAGCCTCTCGTCATAAGTTAGATTGTCCATCCCCTTTATTAATTTGGTGGCTCTTCTCTGCACTCTCTCTAGTTCCATAATGTCTTTTCTTAGGATTGGTGCCCAAAATTGTACTCCATATTCAAGGTGTGGTCTTACTAATTCTTTGTAAAGGGGCATAATTATGTTTACTTCCCTTCTATCCATTGCCCGTTTGATGCAAGATAAGATCTTGTTTGCCTTTGCAGCTACTGCATGACATTGGGCACTATTGCTAAGCCTGCAGTCTACAAGCACTCCTAAATCCTTCTCCATCAAGGATTCCCCCAATATATCTCCATTTAATTTGTAAGTCGCCTTTTTATTCTTGCATCCAAATGCATAACCTTACATTTATCTGTATTAAACCTCATTTGCCATTTACCTGCCCACGTTTCCAGTCTCTCCAAGTCCTTCTGAAAAGAAATTACATCCTGCTCTGATTCTATTACCTTACACAATTTAGTATCATCAGCAAAGATGGAGACTTTGCTCTCGATGCCAACCTCAAGGTCATTAATAAACAAGTTAAAAAGCAGGGGTCCCAGTAACAATCCCTGAGGTACTCCACTCACGACTTTTGCCCAACCTGAAAAAGTTCCATTTATGACAACCCTCTGTTGTCTGTCCTTTAACCAGTTTTCAATCCAGGTGCATATATTATTACTGAGTCCAATTTTCTTTATTTTGTACACCAACCTCGTGTGAAACAGTATCAAAAGCCTTTGCAAAATCTAAGTAGACCACATCAACTGCATTACCCTGGTCTAAATTCCTACTTACCTCCTCAAAGAAACAAATAAGGTTAGTTTGGCAAGATCTATCCTTCATAAATCCATGTTGACTATTACTAATAATTTTGTTTTCCATTAGGTATTCCTGAATATTATCCCGTATTAAACCTTCAAGTAGTTTCCCTACTATTGAAGTCAGGCTTACAGGTCTGTAATTTCCCGGTTGTGATCTAGCTCCCTTTTTAAATATAGGCACCACATCTGCTTTACGCCAATCTTGTGGTACTGAGCCTGTGGAAATGGAGTCCTTGAATATTAAATATAATGGTTTGGCTATTACTGAGCTTAACTCCTTGAGAACTCTTGGATGTATGCCATCGGGGCCAGGTGCCTTATTTACTTTAATTTTTTCAAGTCGCTTATGAACTTCTTCCTCAGTTAACCAATTGTTCATTAATATGGAGGTTGTGGCTTCCTCCTGTGGCACTACTATTGAACTTGATTCTTCCCTGGTAAACACAGAGGCAAAGAATTTGTCTAATACCTCAGCTTTTTCCTTATCTCCAATAATAATCTGCCTACCCATCTCACACTGAAAGGGTCCTATATTTTCTTTTCTCATTTTTTTGTTATGAAGGTACTTAAAGAACATTTTAGGGTTGACCTTACTTTCTATTGCAATCCTTTTTTCATTATCCATTTTTGCTAATTTGATTGTCCTTTTGCAATTTTTGTTACATTCCTTATAATTCTGATACGATGTATCCGACCCTTCTGACTTAAAGAATCTAAACGCCTTCCTCTTCTTGTCTATTTCCTCCCCTACCTGTTTATTTAGCCACATTGGTTTTGACTTACTTATTTTATACTTATTACCCAAGGGTATACACTGATAAGTGCACTTAGTTGATTATTCATGTTCACAATAAGGTTGACATAAATGGTGCCCCCTCTGATGTTCACCATTTTATAAAGACATCTGCACTATGATATTTTCTTTTTCTTTACGGATGATTTCCCTCTCTCCCCCTGGATTTTGAAGAACCATGTTATATTTACAGACATTTCATGGACAGTCGGGGACAATATATGTTATGGGCATATTTAACAGTCAATTAACAGTTATAGACAAGATTAAAATGTGAGACCACAGAAGTCTTGAAAGAACTTAAACTGAAGGCGGCTTTGTGAGTCTCAGGTAGGTTGCTCTAGACGTGAAGTGCACGGTAAGAGAAGGAGGAGCGGCTGGATTTCTTGTGGAACCTTGGTACCATGAGAAGTTTTTGGGAGTCAGATCTCGGGTGATAAGTGCTGCGTGTGGTAGGAGCTTGTTCAGATAGGCGGTAGCATGCCCAGAAAGTATTTGAAGGCAGGACAGGAAAAATTAACTTTGTGCCTGGATTCAAGAGAGACAATCTCATCCCAGAACCAGGAAGGGCTTGAGTCACTCTAGTTCCTTCCCTACTCGTTTCGCCGGGTACTCCAGCTTCATCAGGGGTTCTGATCTGCATGGCTGAATGAATGGTGGCTTCTCTTGCTGGCACATCATGCATGTCCCACGGCAACGTGGCAGCAGATGTTATAAAGGCAAAATGCATTAGCGTAAAATGCGTCATATGCAATATAAAGCATAATTTTGTTAATACATTTGGAGCTGACAATATTTTGAGATTATTATGGTTTATACCCAAAATGCAAGAACACATACTAGAAACACTAAAATGACACTCATTACAACTTTTACGTTTTACGATATTCATATGAAATTAACCTGACTAATATGGGGATTGATTTAATATCGCTTGTCATAGCTTATTCCCGGGGTGGCCAACTCCAGTCCTCAGTCATTGACTGAGCCACTGATTGAGCCACCTGTGCTGAAGCAGGGATATCCTGAAAACCTGACCTGTTGGTGGCCCGTGAGGACTGCAATTGGCCACCCCTTACCTATACGGACAAATATTTATTTTACTGTACTATAAATAAAAATTAAACAACTATTCACTAGAATGCATTTTGCTAAATTAAAGTAATATTATTAAAAGCCGATCATGTAATGCCTAAATTGTTCTTACTGTATTAGCATTCAAAAGTTATTGCAGGTACGTGGACAGAGCTTTAGTATAGTGGTACACCCAATAACCTTGGCGCATATCCTGCTGCAAAAAGACTCCAGCAATTTGTTAAGCATACTGTAGATGTGAAGATGCTCACAAGTGATATTTTTAATGGCAGTACACTGTACAAGGGGGGGGGGGGTTGTCACTTTCATATCCATCATAACTTATTTAATGTGTGATTGAAACCTACAGTATCACAGCATCACATTGCAAAGCCAGTATAACCAGCATCACACTGATGAGACCCAAAAGGTTGAAATAGCTGTCTGTGAGTGGGGTTACTTACTCTGCACTTCTTTAACCCAGGCTCTGCTGAAAAAGCTGTGTAATACGGCAGGCATACGCTTATAGGGGTCCATGTTAAAATGAATAAGAAGTATAAGGTGACCCTGTGTGCTCATTTGCATATAATTTCCCAGAATCCCTGGCTGCAGTGGAAGCACTGTATATGCTAATAATAATGGGAAAGGCAGTGTTGCAGACCTGAGACGTGTGAATGTGCTCACACGTGGTGTTTTTATTTTTTGCATTATCATATAGAAAAGCATTTACAATGTGAAGAAGCCAGAGGGTGCTGATAACGTCAAACGTAAATATTGACTAGCTACTCTAAGCATATACCTAATTTTCCTTTGTACTCTAAGCATATACTTTTCCAAAGAATTGGACAAGCTACAGTATGTAAAGGGAGAACAGAGCACAGTCTTGCTGAATTATATAAAGTGAAAGACACCAGAGGAAAAATAAACTGTACAAGAGGACATCATTTGGAAAACGGTCAACTGCAGCCGTACACCACTGTACTGTAGGTCTTCAGAAGATTGCTTCCATTTGTCAATGACTGCTAGTGTAACAGTAGCTATTCCAAAGCACGTGAGGCTGCTGATGGCCTTGGGAAAGACATGCAGAAATGATCTAGTTTGGACGTGGTACACAGAGTTGGTTCTCTCTGTTCATCTTTTCTGAGACACATGCTGTGTAACTAAATGCCGTAACTAACTCCCAGTGATGTGCTCAAAACATCCTGTATCTCTGCCAGAAGATGAGCGCTGATAAAAGACTGCCCTACTTCACGACAATGTGCACATGAGATTTCTTAGTATCAATGGTTTTTAAGTCAATCACTGTGTGAAACATTACATGACCTTATCTAAAAGGACCGTCATGTTGTTATCACTTAGGAAACTGAAATTTGAAGATCTATAAATATCCTAGGTTTCTTCTTCAAGTGCTCAGGAGAAGTACATTTGAAGAAGGAACCTACAGGTATGAGTAAATCTACATTTCTTCAGGACTGATACAGCTACTAGAACAGTGTTTTTCAACCAGGAACTCTTGGACTGCATGTGCATCCCTAAAGGGTTCCCTGGAATCCCCAGGTCATTTAAAAATTGTACCAAATACCGAAAAATGTACAATATATCTGCTTAAGGACGCAATATTAGAGAAGGTCGGGGTTCCTTACAATGCATCTGATCACAGACACTATTAGAGAGGGTTGGGGTTCCTTATAATACATCTGATCTCAGACGCGCTATTAGAGAGGATTGGGGTTCCTTAGAATACATCTGATCTCAGACACGCTATTAGAGAGGGTTGGGGTTCCTTACTATGCATCTGATCTCAGACGCGCTATTATAGAGGGTTGGGGTTCCTTACAATGCATCTGATCTCAAACGAGCTATTAGAGAGGGTTGGGGTTCCTTACAATGCATCTGATCTCAGACGCGCTATTAGACAAGGTTGGGGTTCTGCAGAATTTCACAATATAATTATCAGGTTCCTTAATAAAGAAAATGTTGGAAAACTCTGTACTAGAACTTCAAACTACTGTAAGACAATACTGTTGAAATAATGAAAAGCCTTCTGCAATAAAAAAAAATGGTGGCAGCTCTTCAAATGACAACAGTAGCATGTGAATGGGTCAGTGAGTGCATTGAAAGAATAGCATAAATAGCCTTCACTCTGATGAACGTGCGAGCAACACACAATCATAATACAGCTCTCATGGAAAACTTTTTGCTGGCCCCTTAATCCGTTTCTATACTGCTGGGGATAATCATTTTTATGATATGAGATCACTTGCACCACCACAGAGCATTTAACACCCGCTCAATTTTTATCCAAGTAAAGCAGGGATGGGCAACTGCAGTCCTCAAGGGCCACTAAAGGGCCAGGTTTTCAGGATATCCCTGCTTCAGCACAGGTGGCTCAATCAGTCCCTGTTTCAGCACAGGTGACACAGGGGCTCACTGAGCCACTCACCTGTGCTGAAGCAGGGATATCCAGAAAACCTAACCCGTCGGTGGCCCTTGAGGACAGGAGTGGCCCATCCCTGATGTAAAGGGATGATTCTAATAGAATCCCAGCTGTGTCTTTAAACTTTAAATCCAGGGTTAATCAGGATAAAAGACAGTTAACGTGGTTCCCATGGGAGCACTTGCGAACATAAAAAAAAAAAAATCACAATCAGTGTTCTAGTTCATCATCAGAAATCGGCCCAGACACAGCGGCAAACATTAAAAGAAAGTATAAAAGAGTGCATTGCGGCCACCCCAAGAACGAAATAATGCATTCGGTTGGACAATAGGAGTCGAGGCATTCCTTTTGCTTTTCTGATCTTTAATCCGTCTTTTCCCTATTAGAATAGCAAAAGGATCTCTCCTCCTATTCTGATAAATAGCAAGGCATTCAATGTGCTGATCCTTTGATCAGCACAAGCTGTCAGTGCTACTTGTTCCAAGCTAAAAGTAGAAGCAAATGCCTCTGAAAGAAATTCCCTAGGTGTCCTGCAAATCATCAATCGTTCTTTTTCCCCCCTCTCTCTCTCTCTGAGAAGCCCACACTCCCTGTCTTCTAAACTCCCTCTTCTCCCTCCTTCCCCTTTCTCTAGAATCCCACTTTCATTTGATACACAATACAACGTGTCTGTCTGACCTAATGGGACCTGGCTGTCTGAGACTGTACCATGTGTGCAGACAGGGGAAACCTCCGTTCCACCACGGAACACCGCAGGCTGTTATATCTGGCACATTCGATTCTAGACACCGGCCCATTCGTTGTTACCGGCTCTTTTTATTATGCAGCAAAGATGGTAGAAAAGCTTTGGGCTGCAGGTTCCATATTGATGAACTTCTGTTTTGTGCCCATTAGTGGGAAAGTCCCAAGTTGCTGTGCGTGGGGAGAGAATAACAGCATTTTCGGCAGCAGTAACAGTTTGCTAATGTTCTGCCTTTCAGACACTTTGTCCCCATGTCTTTGTGAAGAGCTGATGCTTAGATTATATACCTGTTTACTATTCGCGTTATAAGCCATCCCTAGTCTCTTCATATTACAATGTCAGCTGTTGACGTAGGCTTAGCAAATATTTTTGCAAGAAAAGACATTCTCAAAGGCAAACACTTTAAACATGTAACACGTGAGTTCTGGAATGATCGTTTAGTCGGAATGAAAAAACTGGGCGTTTGGTGGGTAGGCTGATGTGAAAGCAACAACACATGAAATCTTATATGTTTTTTTAAATAAATCTGTTCTATAGTATTTGATAGTAGTGTTTTTTTAAATGTTTTATTGTATTCTCGTCATTTTTATTGAGTTTTAATATACTGAGCATCTTTTGATTTCTATAGCAGGCTTTAGCCCACCTCCACAGCAGCGCGAGATCTTTGTAACACTTGTTTGTGATAATTTGTTGCCAATATTCCCAGCAGTTTGAGCTGCAAACTGTAACAATAGATAATGTTACCTTAGTAATATAAGGACACATTGTAGCTGCGGAGTTACACTGATTGAAGCAGCCATTATGTTAGGCACACAATCAGGATTTTGGCATATTTATAATTGGGAGCACCAAGCGATTGCCGGCTTAGGTGCGAATGTAGAATTATACATTGCCACGTGCTTTACATATACTGTACAAAGAAGAAAAAAAGAAAGGGGAATGTAGTATTGCTGCTTTAAAAAGAACAGTTGAATTTATACGATATGACAGCGATGTGCAGCTATTGACATGAAATGCTACCTTTTTAAGACTTGCTCCTTCTCTAGTCTGCTAGGATGTGTGCCTGGGAGAAAGAGTGTGAGTGAATACACATCCTTGTGCTGGCTGCAAAAATGTCAAGCTGCAGTGGAAAGAAATACAGCATTGCAGTGGTGGTGCTGCTCAGAGGCTCCCGCTAGGAAAGCAGGAGCTATTAAGTGGAAAATTCCTGCAGAGGACGTGTTTCCATTTCTAATGCGAAGAAAGAGCTTGTTGTTTAAGGCTGATCAGGCTGGTGGAATATACAGAAAAACACAAGGAAGATGAGAAAATTACCTCATTGAACTAGAGAGCTTAAGCAAAGCAGCAGGCATACAGCATCAATGTAGCCCTTGGGTCAAACAGCCACCTGCGTTGAATGCCCCACATACATACTTGTAGTTGGCTGTGTTTTTTGAACCCTGTTTAAAATGTTTTTGGGAAGGTGGAATCGCTGCTCAGATTAACAAGTGAAGTAAATAAAACTGCGTAGGCAATTACTGTAGCAACATTTTCCGTGTTCCCTTCTTTTTTCCTTTGGCTAAAATATACGGTTATAACGCCATTCCCATGGGGGGGGGGGGGGTCATAGATTTTTGTTAACTATTTTGTTTCATAAAAGTTGTATTGATGCAAGAAAATAGAAAAAAAAATGGGAGAGAATTTGTACAGTGGGAGGGAGGGATACAGAAGAAAAAAGAAGGAATAGGGAGGAGGGAGGAAGGGGTAGGCAGGAGAAAGTGCTTATCATTACAGAATGTGTATACAATAAACATGTAATACTGAGACGTTTTGCCACTGGGTCACTTTGAGGGTTAGTAATGCAACAATGCTGCTTAGAGTTGCACAGAAAAAGTTGCAGAAAGTCAAATACAATCTGTGGGTTCCAGACTTTCACATTTACACCTACTGCCTCTCTATATATTAGTCTCAACATTTCCATTCCCAGTTCTCTCGCAGACTTCAATTTCACTGAAAGCAAATATCAATTTTCTGTTACAATACCATTTTATGGCTCATCCCCCAATTCTCAGTGATTTCGGTCCTTGGAGGTTAATGCACCGCCTTTTACACAAGGTGTCCCTATGCTATATACTTTCCCCCTGCCCTCCCCCCCCCCCCCCCCCAAAGTGCAGCAATTATCCGGCTTTAGATGTTTACTCTACACCTGGAAAATTCACATGACATCTCATTTGATGCGTTGAAGTATTTTATTTTATTTTTTTCAATTTTTTTTTTATTGTTTTAGAGAGACATAACAAATACTGTATATAGTCTTGGAATACATGTGATGTTTTAACAGTGTCACTTGTCCATACAACAAAGGGCATTAACAGTTCGTCATCATTACTGAAATAAAATAGTTGCTATAACACTGTTTTTGAATAAGTGTGGTCTGTCTTCCTATTTCCGGTTGTGTTTGGGAAGCAGCCGCTTTCGTAAGCGTCTCTCATGGGCTTAACAAAGGAAAGAGAAGAACGTAGAAAAGAAGAAAAAGAAGGGTGGGAGGGGTGGAAGGGGTTGAAGTATTTTAAACTCTGTGTACATTTTTTGGTGCATAGCAAAATCTGGTACTGTATGCAGCAGTGTATAGAGTAAGCAAACTCACTACAATACATGAAATAATAAAGAACAGAGATTATAGCACAAAACTAAAAAGTAAACTCTGGATAAGGGATCGCTGTCCCAAAGGAGCTTGCAATCCTAGTAATATATTATGGGGTGACAAGTAAGTGCATTTATACAGATGCAGTAAGACTTACTGTCCCTTGTGCCACGGATGAATAAGCAAAGTCTTGGGGGCAGTGTCTGCTGTAATCCTGCTGCGGGGGTCTGTGATGTCCAGACAATGGGATTGGGGGAATGGACTGGATAGATGTTGTGGTGCTATCAACGTTGATGGAGAAAGGATTAATAAGGCGGAGTAAAGATGGAAATATGAATAGCCCGGTCATGGTGTAATATGACGAGGTATCAAACTGTACATTACGTTATTAGCGGTTTGCACTCAGAGATCCAGTATTAAAGTTCTACATATGATATTGGTATGCTTAGAGGTCACACTTGAAACCAAGGTCACCAAGCACATGCGCCTCTAGTTAATACAGTGACAAGTGGGGTGTCAATTAGTTAATGATACAGTAACAGCATAAACAAAGTCAGTGTAAATTATAGTACAATTAACTGTGCGTTACTCTGCTTCTCACTATATTGTGTAGGGGCCATAGAGAGAAAAGATAGGAAGTCAGAGTGAAAGATCATAGCTCTGAAGCACAGCAAGGTGATGGGATAAGGACTTGTCAGAATCTGAAGAAGCAACGAGAAGAGGAGAGTAAAACCAGGAAACACCTTTATGTTGCTGCCTTGAATCTCTCACCCAGTGCTGCAGAATACAGTATGTCCACACCGTGCAGATACTTGATAAAAATGATAACTAATATTATTAGCCAGCAGTGTTAGAGCATATTATGATGACACACTAACCGTGAGTGTGTTCCCACGGTGAAACGTTATCTAGGCTTTTCCATATTTGTCCGTATCTGTAAGAGATTGGTTTAGAACTATACAAAATACACTGGTATCAGCCTTTGGATTTGTTTTCCACGTGATATTTTATATTTATGTCTTCAATCTATTATACAACGCTACAGAATATGTTGAGGTCTTGTAAATAATTTCTAATTATAACAGCAATATTAATTTGCTGTGTAGCATTGTTTAAAGCAGCTATACGTGAAAAATCCTATTTTTTTTTTAAATAAATCAGTTCTGTATTATTAGATAATACTTACTGCATTTTTTTTTTACTTCTAATGCCATTTTTAATTATCTTTTTTAATGTGCTGATCATCCTTTGGTTGCTACAGCAGCCATTTAGATAGTCATATCCACTTCCTCTTTTGAAACATGCCCTGACACACACCTTTTTGAGCTCTGCCCTTTTGCAACAAAGTATCACAACCAGATTTGTTGCTGTGGTCCAAACAGCATACTGTCTATTACTCTGAAATCTGTAACACTAATGGTGTTACACTTATGTAAGATATTACTATCAGGAGCCGCATTTTACAGACTGCTGTACAAAGTTAGAAGGCGGCCATTTCGTTCGGCACACAATCAGGTTTTTACAGAGTTGTAACAGGCGCACCAAACAATTGCCAGTATACTGTAGGTAAAAATGTAGAATTACACATTGCCACAGTTCTCTACATAAAGACATTAGAGGGAAAAAAAGCGTGGAGATAATAACCTCATCATTTCAGTAAATATATTCCCATGGCGAAACCTGCTTCAGAATGTTCTCTTTAGGTTTCCATATATTTTACGTTTTATACTTCAATCAAAGAACCTGTGTGAGAGACTGTTTTAGAACTACTGTATAAGAGCACTAGATGGTGTCAGACATCGGATTTGCTTTCTGTATAATACTACAGACTGTAGTATCCAGTTTTGGGAAGGTTTTCTCTAAATGTTACCCTTTTATTTCACAATGGATCTCAATATAAAAGATATGGAATTAGCAGAAATTGGTGTATTGCTGCTGACACTTGCGCTACTACAGAACATTGCCAATGGGATATTGGTTCCAACTTCCTGAGACGCCGTTGAACTGCCGGTTTCAATTATTTAATACTAGGCAAATACCAACACAATGAAAACTCACTTGGATATTGTCTTAGCTATGAGTTGTGCAAATCCGAGCAGAAAGAGCCCTTTGCAATGGGATTGGCATGCTTGGCTATTCTGTAAGCCTTTCTCGCATGTCCAAACCGTGCAGAAAAGGCGTTTTTAGAAGCGGTTTCATTCGGGCTGTGCAAATCCCGTCGGAATGACCAATAAGGCTCAAACTCACATTTTTAAGCAACTAGCTGAATTCTAGCAGCTCTGTTAAGTGCAAAAGGCAAAACTGCTTCAAATAACGCGCATTTTATTCCCGCCTCCTTCACAGCGGCGAGATTGGTATCGTGAGTTATATCCAGAGCCTGAAATATGGGTTTGGCTGAGAGAGCAAATCCCGTATCTCAGCAAATCCCATACAGTATGTCAGGCTCTGGGTGGAGTTACAGTAGCACCACCTCGGGTCATTCTGCTTCTAAAGCAAGTACAACCAGGGTGTTTGGGCTGTTAAACTAGGCGGGTTGTCACTTTTTATAGACGCGGTTTAAACCATGCGATTTGCAATACAGAATACGGATATTTGGCTAGTTTTATTCCGGCACGTATGACCAGATCAAACTGTGCGGTTTTACAAGGATAATGTCACAGCTATTAGAATGTCCCGCTCAGGTTTTATAGTATTACAAATCAGTGTATCAGCCAAAAGTATTTTCAACAAACTTAACAATATTTGCAAACCATATAAAATATGATTAAATAATGCATGCTAAAAGAAACGGAAGAGTTTTTTTAAAGGCATTTTTAAGACCACTAGACTAAAACTTTCACAAAGTGATTACACAGAATAATTCAACGTTAGATCAATTAATGGAGAGCTATTGAATTCTTCTTAATATTCTACCAAAGACAGAGCAGCTGAGGGGTTAATACCTAACATTACAAAATACATTTTCCATAAAACTTACTATCCGGAATGTTATTGGAATGGCAATTATTGGTATAAGGAAGAGGAATCCTCAAGTGTAAAATCAAAACCAATTGATTAGAACACAACATTCACTTAACAGAGTGTGCCTGGTCAGCATTGGGTATTTTTATCTTTTGTTGAATACATTTGGCCACGCTCAGTAGCACTCCTATTGATGTATGTAGTGGGTTCTGGGGTTAGAAATTGCTGGGATTGTGTGTTTATTCATTTTAATTTTCTACTGGTATCAGTTGGTTGGAGGTTGGTTGCCCCTAATCCCAGGGTTTAAGCGCACCCCACCCCACTTTTTAAGTAGCAGGTTTTGTCATGTTCCTGTGCAGGACAGATCCAAGTGTATCTTTGCTGAGTTGACCGATTTAAGTAAAGTCATGATCACCGGAGTTTATCAGCAGAATAATGTCAATTAAATACAGTAGGAGCCTCACAGTACATGAAACAAGACAATATATAAACATTTACTTAATACACATTGGGCTCTTTGTGCTAACGCAAGTTTGGAGCAAAGAACATAGTTTTGTGTAATTATATTATTAGTATTTGCTTGATTTTTGCTGGAAGTACAGTACAGGCATACCCCGGTTTAAGGACACTCACTTTAAGTACACTCGCGAGTAAGGACATGTCGCCCAATTGGCAAACAGCAGCTCACGCATACGCCTGTCAGCACGTCCTGAACAGCAATACTGGCTGGCTGCCTACCTGTACTGAAGCTGTGCGCAAGCGGGGAGACTATAGAGCCTGGTACAAATGCGTTATTAACATCAGTTATGCACGTATATGACGATTGCCGTACAGTACATGCATCGATAAGTGGAAAAAAGGCAGTGCTTCACTTTAAGTACATTTTCGCTTTACATACATGCTCTGGACCCATTACGTACGTTTATGCGGGTTATGCCTGTATTGAGTGGGCAATGCAAAAGGAGAAGTTAGGGATTATAGCATATGGATTATTTATTAGCATTTATCTCCACTGCAGAGGTAAATGAGAATTTTCACAGGTAGTGTTAGGACCTGTATACTGGTCGTGCCGTGACATGCTTGCAGGCTTATAACGCTTTGGCCAAAGGGTTTAACTAACTTTTGACACCAAAATATATATGATGCCTTGGGTTCTGGGGTTAGACCTTGCTGGGATTGTGTGTTCATTAATTTTAATTTTCATCTAGTATCAGTTGTTTGGAGATTGGTGGCCCCTCCTCCCAGGGTTTAAGATCACCCCCACTCCATTTTTTTTAAGTAGCAGGTGTTTCCATGTACTTGTGCAGGACAGGTCCACTGAGACCATTCTCCCTCCACTGCAGAGGTAAATGATAATTTTTACAGGTAGTGTTAGGACCTGCAAACTGGTCGTGCCGTGAAGTGGCTGCAGGCTTATAACGCTTATAATGCAAAGGGTTTAACTAAATACCCTTACTCATGAGAAACTAAATGAAGTATTTTAACTATGTATTTTTTGTCACATGGTATTGTAGGCATTGGTTATTTTTGTCTTATAGAGCTTCAGCATCCCAATATTGTGATATGACACTTGATGGTTGGCAAAGGCTTGTAGCATTAAGATAGAGAAAAAAACAATACACTTGTCTCAGTCACCAGAGACCGATATTATCCTTGTACATGTATAACATAATTAGACTATCACATGCTTCTACTGGGCTTGGGCACTGGAGTAGAGTTGAAAAAAAACTTGGCCCAACAACCCTTCTGCATATAAAAGTTGAATGATAATAAAACCCAGGTATCCTGATGCAGCGGCCAAGACAAGGAAGAACTAATTGATTGGCTAAAACCATGAGAAGAATACTGAATTGTGGTCCCCTCTGCATGCTGGGTCACTACAATCTTCTAAGAGCGACAACTCTGTTTCTTGTTTGTGGTTACTTCAAAGTGTTAAGGCAGGCTGATCTACAGTTTTTCAAGGCCTCACT
This sequence comes from Ascaphus truei, assembly GCA_036426205.1. Lineage (NCBI taxonomy): Eukaryota > Metazoa > Chordata > Amphibia > Anura > Ascaphidae > Ascaphus > Ascaphus truei. Next base: position 2,533,510 of record CM071581.1, read on the forward strand.
GGCTAATTGCAGACACCCTGAATGCGAGCATCGTATAAAAGGAGAATGAATCAGGAATTCGGGTATATTAACACGGTATGGTTGCTGAACTAATGAACGTTTCCAGCACCGTTGGGTACCTCAATTTCTGGAGCCTTATATTTGACTGGTAAAGAGCACACGATTTCTATATATGTATATACTGCTAAACAGTTTGGGTTAACTAACGTAGACGAAACGAAATCAGACAAGTATGTTACATATATTAAATACATAATAATGCCACACAAGAGCATCATAGGGTAATGCTGAATCTATACATAGTGCATAGTTTACATAGTAGGAGGAGGGTTTGAAAAAAAGACAACCATCCTCATGTTCAACCATGCTAATTGAAGGCAGATATATATCTATATTTGTACTTACCATATATTGATCCAGGGAGACAACCAAAAACCCAGTGAAATATCATCTAATGATATCTCCATAAGGGGAAAAGATTTCCTTCCGGCTTCCAAATATTGGCAGTCAGTACACTAACTCCCTCGTTCACGCATTTCCATTTAATTATTTGGTGATATCCCTGTTTATACCGTTCCTTTCTAAGAAGATTTCAAACTTTTTTTGCAGATACTATTTTTATCTGCGTTTACAGTCTCCATGGGGATGACATGCCACATTTTAACGCCACATTACTGTAAAGAACCCTGTTCTTTGTTGCTGTGGAAGCTCCTTTTCCTCAACATAGTTACACTGGTGTATGACGCGAGGGGAAACTGACGGAACAGGTAAACAGTAGTAAATAGTAAACTAAATGAATTGCAAAACGTCAAGGTGGTTAGGAGAATACGAAAATGAAAGACAGGTGCTAGTGCCTGAATTCTGCGTTCGTTTGAAAGCTCCTTGTTTGTCTTGAATAGATGGATATAGTTATCCATCTCCCATCTTGAGCCTCTATTTCTAATATAAACAAATCGAATTTTAGCTAGCCTCTCTCATAAATCAGATATAATCCTTCCCCTTATTAATCTTTATAAATGTTTTACAGATGGTAATACATTGAGAGTTACACTCTTGTTTCATAGTATGGCCTGGCGCACAGAGTATGATGACAAATACTGGTTACAAAACAAAGTTACAATTTGGGCCTCTTCTCTGCCTTTCTGTGAGTTTTCATAATGTCTTGTACTAAGGCGTGGTGTCCAAATTGTATTTATGAAGATATGGTCTACTGATGCATTATAAGGGGCCATACTTATGTTTAACTTCCATTCCATCCATAGCCACATGTTAAAGAAAGATAAGATCTGTTGCCTTTGCAGATACTGACTCTGACATGGACTATTGCTAACTTCCGTCTAAAAGCAACTCCTAAATCCTTCTCCATCAGGATACTGCTAATGTATCCCCATTAATATTTTATTTTGCCTGTTTTATTCTGTTTTCCAAAGCATAACCTGTAATTTATCTGTATTAAACCTCATACTGTTTCCATTTCTGCCCAAGTTCCCAGTCTATCTAATCTTCTGAAGAAGAAATACATCGCTCTATTCTACTCCTACACAATTAGTGTAATGAGCAAAGAATGGAGTCTGTGCTCCTTTAGCACAACCTCAAGGTATTTATAAAAAGCTTTAAAAGCAGTTGGTCCCCAGTACTAGCTCCGGCGACTCTGTACTCCACTACAAACTTTAGACCCAACCTTGAAAAAAGTCATTTATTACAATCTCTGTATTAAAACCTTTAATGATCGCGGAATTTATTAAAAAAAAAAAAGGGTTTTTTGTGAATTTGGCAAGACCCACACCAAACTATATATATATTATATAAGATAATATATATTAGATAGTATATATATCATCATAAGTATGATATATAAGATCTATAAGTATATGATATATATATTTATATGATGATTCTACATAATTAATTAATCTATACTAGAATCTTATATATATACTAAAATGAGACAAACCCTGTATAACTCATCTGCCATGTCTTAGGAAGGTCTGCAACCCCGCCTTTACCGCCATCCATCACCATCCAATACAGCACTTCATGGCCGCAAGGAATTCTGGAATGCACCTGCAAATGAGACACACAGTGTCACTTATTTGACCTCAAAAACCATTTTATAACAGGTTTCCCTATAGGCTTACGTTGGCTGCATGGGTCCAAGCTTTGAGCACAGATCAGGGTGGTAAGGTGCATACCCAGAAAAACCACCACAGACAGCGTTTTCGACCTGTGATGGGTCTCTCAGTGTGGGGTTGATGTATAACTGGGTATGCTGAGATGCTATGGATTGAGATACCATAATACTGAGTTGAAGTCTAGGTGAGTAAAAAAAGTGACCAACAACTCCACAGAAAGCAATGCAATTTCAACTGTATGCTCATCGCAATCTTAGGCAAGGTCTGCAACACGCCTTTCCACATACACAGCATACCAGCACTTCCACTGCAGCAAGGGATTGGGAAGGAAAATATTAATGCAAATTATTTGTCACTTTTGCCTCAAAATAATATTTTAACATTGTTCCCTATAGGCTAAGCTTGCTGATGTCCAGCTTTGAGCCACAGCACAGGGTAAGGAAACCCGAAAACCCCACAGACAGCCTGTTTCGACCTGATGGTCTCATCAGTGTGGGGTTGATTTTAACTGGTAGCCTGAGAGGCTATGGGTAGGCTATACCTATAATTGAGTTAAGTTATGGTGTAGTGAAAAAAACAAGTGACCCAAACACTCCTCCACAGGAAGCAAATATGCAAATACAACTGTAAATGGCATCTGCATGTCTTAACCCTGGCTGCTGCTCAAGCTTTGAACATGCAGCACAGCCTTAGCTATAGGGGAACATGTTGTTTAAAAATGGTGGTGGAGGTCATCTGGAAAATATAAGGCCATCCAAAAACCCAAGGGTTTGAAAATCGTCCAAAAAAAATGACATGCCTGGCATTAAAATAACTTGGTTACAGACGCTCCAGTAATGTTTTTCCCTATATATTGGCTTTAGAAAAAATATACTCCTTTTAATTAAACTATCGCCAATTAAACGTAACTATACAACAACACTCCGATGGTGTGTCGTTGACACCGTTGAGCGACCTGGAAATCCTATGTGGGTAACTACTTCGTCCTCAGGGACTAACATCGGCTGGTCTCTCAACAAAAATTCGGCCCGTTCTAACCCCTAGTCTTTCGGTAAAAAAACCTAAATAAAAAAAAATAAATTACAACGACGGCTCATAATTATGAAGCTGGTCCAATATGAGGGAGCTATACAAACAACCTCACAAACATGTTAAACTCGTCTCGTTTTTGTCTGCCTTTCGGGCACTAATCAAACCTTAAAAATGTATAATAAAGCCCTCCCAACGGTAACCCCTTCCTCTGGTCATACGTTTATATGTAGTTACAGTCGCTTAGGACAAGCCATGATACGGAATAACAAACCGTGGATGCCAAATAGTAATGAAAAAAATCAAAAAGGGTGGCTACGTGACGGCGCATGACAAAATATACCTCTCCAACCATAAAAAGAACACAAGGAAGCTAATACTATCGCCCCTGGAATTAGTAGCTGACACAGAAACCTGAAATCTTTTTGTCGGCCTTGAACTGATTGTCATTCAATACGGGCCTTGGTAGCTCTGGATGTTGTTCTCAGCGCAGTTCCACTTATTCTACCCTTACCACCTATTTGGTTAAACGCGTAAAAAGTATAACACACTTGAGAAAATATTCTCCTCCCTTATCTCCACTCCATGCCCCCTTTTGGTTGTGCTCATCTCCTGCTTACATAAACTCATATTCGTGCAGGCGCTCTAAAGGCGAATTACATTAACCTATCGTTTGTTTTTTGGGTAACGACGATAATAAAGTGCGATCCTACTCGCCACAGCTCACTTGGTAATAAATTAAGTCGACTACCAAAAAACTTAAAAAAATCAGTATGTAACTCTTCTATTTTAATGAGTCACTGCATCTTCGGGGTAACCCTACGTGTTATCCGAGGGTCCCTAGGATTCCGCGATTCTTTTAAAATAGACCCTAGACCCCTTTCCTTTTTTATCGGGCCAGAAAATTAATAAATCCAATAATTCTCATACACGGTGCCAATCTTACTCAAGTACTTTTCTCTCAACATTCACTTCGTAACCATAATCTAACATTACGAAAATCTACCTTTGTTTTCCTCTTTCACGTTAATCAATACTAAACTAATACACCCCACCATGGTTATCTGATTCTCTTGGTTACCAGTAAAAAAGACTGCGTAGGTCACTCAAAAATATCGCTTCCTTACACCGGCAATCCTGCCCCTTTTGTTGAGTATTATGTTTTTTCCAGTTCTTCTTACTGCTGCGTTACGGTTTTTTTATAGCCTTAAGACTCCCTGGCCCCTAAAGTCCAGACCCCCACTGGAACCCACCCGGGCGTCCTAAAACCTGGATAAAAGGGATACCCGAATTAAGCAGGCACGATTAAAGAGGATTTAAGTTTGTTGATACCGTTGATCCTCGGTATGTCCCGCGGACCTCCCCCAGTGCCGATCCCTGCCCTCGGCAATTGTCAATATTTTTACTAAAAAGAGTCGCACACATACTTACACGTCATCTCTCAGATTTTATTGGTGAACTCCTAAATATGGATAGTCCACTTAATCGATGGGGTGTTTATGAAATAGACTTCCTCGTCATCTCCGCTAGCTCATCTCCCGACTGGCAAATTTTTATTGGTTGTCCTCTTTGTGTGGTATTTGGGTGTGAACTCATGCTCTCCGCTATACATCACGCCCCTTTTGACCCATTGTGGTCAGGTTAAAACCAAAAGGCTTTTCCATCAAGTGGCTAATTGGGGTTTCTGCTATAAAAAAAGAAAAAAATCCGGATGGTCTTTAAAGTATGCTACAGGTATATAGTCTGTCGTCACAATATTGAAAAACACCAGAACGCGGCTTCGTGGGTGACGGGTAACTACACCTTCGCCTGGGGCTAAAAGCGGTAGAGTCTACTTTCCCCTGGTGAGGCTAATCTGTTACTCACAAACTCATGTCAGGACCGACTAAGGAAGACTTATTTTCGTACCCACATCTCCTCATCTCTTTCTACATCTGTGCCACTAAGGGAATTCCTAGGGACAATCTAACGCTTATGTGAGTGCGTAGTTCATACCGTGTCTTTAAAGCTTTTTGTATGTTTTTCGACGCGACTGCATATACTAAATTGAGAGCTTAACTCCCGGAGTGTTCCCGCTTTAGTGATCTCGTACAAGTGTGTAATATGGCGCGTATCTCCACACGGGTCACATCTCAACACCCCAAGGTGAAGTACCATACAAAACAGGGTTCAGATGAGGAAGAGATGATATTGTTTGTGTCAGAATAATTCGAAAAAACACAAGAGGTTGTTCAAAGGTCTGCAGAAAACAAATAAAAAAGGGAGGTATACCGCCGGGGAAAATAATGTAAAAAATGAGATCAAAAAACGTAAAGGTGCGTACAAGTAGTGAACGGGTAATTTGCATTTGTCATTTCCCCGAATCCCTTGCTGCAGTGGAAGTGCTGTATGCTGGGTGATGAGGGGGAAAGGTGGGGTTGCAGACCTGCCTAAGACATGCAAATGAGAGAACAGTTGTATTTGCATATTTGCTTCTGTGGAGGGTTTTTGTCACTTTTTTTTATCACCATAACTTAATCAGTATTATGATAGTTAGTTTGTTAGGGAGTTGTTAGTTAGTTTGGTAGTTAGTTGGTAGTTAGTTTGTTAGTTAGTTTGTTAGTTAGTTTGTTAGTTAGTTTGTTAGTTAGTTTGTTAGTTAGTTTGTTAGTTAGTTTGTTAGTTAGTTTGTTAGTTAGTTTGTTAGTTAGTTTGTTAGTTAGGTCCGGAAATAATTGGACACTGATGCAAAAGTTGTTATTTGGCTGTGTACCTAAATAATTCAAAGTTACAGTTTAAATAATGGAATATATGGGCTTACAGTGCAGTCTATCAGCTTTAATTTGAGGGTATTCACATCCAAATTGGAGGAAGGGTTTAGGATTAATTCATTATTATAGGTAGCCCCCTCTTTCAAGGGACCAAAAGTAATTGGACCAATTGACTCAAAAGTTGTTTCATGGACAGGTTGGGGCTATTCCTTCGTTTTTCAGCATCAATTAAGCAGGTAAAAGGTCTGGAGTTTATTCCAGGTGTGGCAATCGCATTTGGAAGCGTGTTGCTGTGAACCCACAACTGCGGTCAAAGGACGCTCTCAATGCAAGTGAAACAGGGCATCTTAGGCTGCACAAAAAAAGAAAAATCATCAGAGAGATAGTAGGAACATTAGGAGTGGCCAAATCAACAGTGGTACATCTGAGAAAAAAAGAACGCACCGTGGGGCTCTCTGCTACACAAAAAGGCTGAGTCCACGGAAGACAACAGTGGTGGATGATTGTAGGATCCTTTCCATTTTAAGAAAAACCCTTTACAAACATCAGCCAAGTGAAGAACACTCTCCGGAGGTAGGCTTATCATTATCCAAGTTTACCATAAAGAGAAGACTTCACCGAGAGCAAATAAAGAGGGTTCACCACAGGTGCAAACCAATTCATAAACCTCAAGAATAATGAAAGGCCAGATTAGACTTGCCAAACAATATCTAAAAAAGTCAGTCCAGTTTGGAACAGATTCTTTGGACAAGATGAAAATAAGATCCACTGTACCAGAATGATGGGAGAGAAGAAAAAAGTATGGAGAAGGTTAATGAAAGGTCATGATCCGAAGCTTACCACATCATCTGTAAAACACAGTGGAGGCAGTGTGGTGGCATGGGCACGCGTGGCTTACATGGCACTGGGTCACTAGTGTATGATGTGTGACAGAAGACAGAAGCAGCCGGATGAATTCTGAAGTGTAAGGGATATATGTCTGCTCAGATTCAGCCAAATTCAGTGAAGTTGATTGGACGGCGCTTCACTTACAGAGGACAATGACCCAAAACATACTGCGAAAGCAACCCAGGAGTTTTTTAAGGCAAAGAAGTGGAATATTCTGCAATCGCCGAGTCATCACATGATCTCAACCTGATCGAGCATGCATTTCACGTGCTGAAGACAAAACTTAAGGCAGAAAGAACACGAACAAACAACAACTGAAGACAGCTGCTGTAAAGGTCTGGCAAAGCATCACAAAGGAGGAACTCAACGTTTGGGTGATGTCCATGCGTTCCAGACTTCAAGCAGTCAATGCCTGCAAAGAATTTCGACAAAGTATTATTTAAATGAAAAATGTATTTACAGTATGATTGTGTTAATTTGTCCATTACATTTGAGCCCCTGAAATAAGGGGACTGTGTATGAAAATGGTTGCAATTCCTAAACGTTTCATACATATTTTTGTTCAACCCCTTAAATAAAGCTGAAAGTCTGCAATTCTATTGCATCTCACTTGTTAATTTCAAATCCATTGTGGTGGCGTACAGAGCCACAATTATGAAAATTGTGTCAGTGTCCAATTATTTACGTGTGTGTGTGTTGTGTGTGTGTGGGGGTGTGTGTGTGTGTGTGTGTGTGGGTGGTGTGTGTGGGTTGTTGTGTGTTGTGTGTGTGTGGTTGGGTTGTGTGTGGTGGGTGTGTGCGCGTGGCGCACATATATTACATGAGTTAAGTTATGGTGAGTAAAAAAAAGTGACAAAAACCTCCACAGCACAAAGCATATAGCAAATGGAAATAAAACGTATGTCATTTGCATGTGTTAGGCAGGTCTGCCAACCACCTTTCACACATTAATCACCCAGCACACAAGCACTTCCACTGCAGCAAGGGATTCTGGGAAATGACATGCAAATGAGCACACAGTGCCACTTTTTGCTTCAAAAACCATTTTTAACAGCCTATGTTAAAAATGGTTTTTGAAGCAAAATACACACACGCACACACACACACACACATACACACACACACACACACTAGAGTGCAAATAAAGAAAATAAATGGGGAGGGGGGGAGAGAGAACATAGAGTAGTATGTCTGGACTTAGTCTCTGTGGGAGGGTTAATGAGCACTCACAATAAGTAGAGAATGAACGCCTTTATCAGAAGTACTAGATCAGGAACAATGATGAGGTAGGATGGAACTAAGATTCTTTATCCCAGCTGTCGTCTCGCTGCAGGATCCCTGATGTCTTCTATGGGTACTTGATACTGTCGTTGTTTGCAAACTCACAAACACGGGTCATAGATAATGAGTAGTTTATTGCATAGTACAGCACCAAGTATAATCATACACAATCATAAGTCAATTAGACTCTCTATTAGGGAGTGTCCAATCATCTTACAGATCATTAAAACGTGGTTAAAACAAGATTAAAACAGCTGTCTTTAGGAACCAGGTACTTCTTGATACCAGGAATGTGGTCGTAAACTACAGGCACAATCATAAATCTACAGTACTGTGAGCGAATCTCTCTCACACCACACACACATTCTTACACACAAAATGGACACTAACAGAACAGACAAAATGGAAACAGAACATCACCTTCAATCCTTCTCCAGAGCCCCCCCCCCAAGTTCATTTCAGTAATATCAACAGTATATTCACTTCAGCAATATTATTTCATCAGTCCCTTCTCTTATACTTTTTGAAATCTATACAAAACAATGTGAATCCCCACTGGGGGTCACAAAAAGAATATCTCTTAATTTGCACTCATGCATGCATATTGTGAGGATTCGCCATCCTGGCGGTCGCAGATCATCTCCGCGCGGTTTTGTGATCCCAGTACGCGCGCGCGGACCTTGCGCATCCTGATCCCCCGCCCGCAGATTCTGATCCCGACACCCTCTCTGATGCACTATGGGTGCGTTCGGCCGCCCACGCTCTGGTGAAATTCAAAATCACCGTGGGAATGACGCGCGTTCTCGGCTCCGTCCCCTGACCTCCGTGACACGCGCGGGTCGGTGCGCGATTGGTCCCGCCCCCTCTTTCCCTAAGAACCACCGTGGGAGTGACGCACACTCCAAGCCCCACCCCCTGGCCTCCGTGACGTGCATGGGACGACACGCAAGCAGTTCCTTCCTCGTCCCCGATTAGGCAGCATCATAGGGCACAAAAGTGTGTTGCTGTCATGCGCTCAGGCATCCCACCAAATAATTCAAACACTCAATTGTGTAAATGGCTGGAAGGGAGGCATACAGAGCACTGGGAGACCGCTAGAATGGTTGGGGCTCAGGATAAAAGAAGGATAATCTTACCCCTGTCAGCTCTTCTGTCCTGGATCGTGTAGCTCCTCAGTAGCCCTTCCCGCAGCGTGCATCCGGCAAGGTAAGCATGTAGGAATGAAGACAGAAGATCCGGTGCAACAGCAAACAGCCAATCTGACGTCAGTTCCGAGATTTGAACAAAAGTAGCTTTATCACACACACACACACACACACACACACACACACACACACACACACGGTGGGTGGAGGGAGTAACTAAACCTGCTCCGGTCCCCCCATGTGCTGCTGAAAACGGGCGGGTAAAAGACAGGAGGAGGAGAAGGGCTTGTCTATGTGCAGGGAAGGCCCCGCAGTAAGGCCCCGCCCCCTCTGCAAGGCTTCGCCCCCTCTGCAAGACACAGCAGAGAACTGGAAGCAGCCTCTGCACAGAGCTTCTGCCCGCCCCCAGGTTTCCCCGCACGCAGCCTGCGCCCCCCCTACATAATCTTGCGCCCCCCCAAGGGGGCGCGCCCCCCAGTTTGCGCACCACTGGATTAAGCCACCGGTGCTGAAGCTGGAATATCCTGAAAACCTGACCTTGGGGACAGGAGTTGAGAACCCCCGAGTTAGCCAGTAGTATATAAATGGCATTTAATGACACCAGAATATTAATGAAGGGCATGCTATCTGCGCCTTATTTGTAGCGGTTTTTGAGTTAACAGAGCTAGTAGAATTCCAGGGAGTTTTTTTGCAGAATCGGAATAAAACGGCTCCGGAAAAGGTTCTTTCTCGCACGGTTTGCACACGGGAGAAGGGCTTTCAGAATACGGAAACCTGCATCCGAGCGAAGGGTTTCTTCACGCAATTAGTCTATCACACGGAGAATTTGACTATCACAACTGGGACGATTTAATCACACGGGAGAATTTCTATCCACACTGGAGAGATTCTATCACACTGGGAGAAAGAATTTCTATCACAATGGGAGAAATTTCTATCACACTGGGAGAATTTCTATCACACTGGGAGAATTTCTATCACACTGGGAGAATTTCTATCACACTGGGAGAATTTCTATCACACTGGGAGAATTTCTATCACACTGGGAGAATTTCTATCACACTGGGAAAAATTCATAGCAATGTGAACTTTCCCAAAGATAGCCCGAAAACGCAAAACAAAACACGTGTAAATTTGAAGACTCACGTACCTCTAGTACTAAGCAACATATTCAGCCGTGCAGACCTGTCTCATAGGAAAAGAACAATGTCATATGTCTTCTTGTGTGTCACTGGTAGAAATAGGCGAAACCGCCCAAATCAGTTTTTCTGGCTTTTCTCGCATTTTCCTTCCAAAATCTGGTTCGCGGTGTAAAATCCGCAAACGGATTTGGTCGGTTTTAATCCGTGCGGATTCTTCAAAAACCGCCATTTGGATACAACCCGTGGAAGGATTTGTAGAATCCAATCCGCCAACGGACTGCTGAATTATTGGAGGTTGATCCGCTGAAATCCATGGACCAAAAGGAACCGGCCGATCCGCTGCGGATCCAAATCCGCCCCCCCAAACAATCGCCCATCTGTAGGCACTGGTAAGCAGCATTTTTTTTCTATACCATGTCTCTCCCTTTCCTCTTAAAGGAAAACTTAGATTCTGCAGGGAACGTGGCATCATATAATGTATTGTGTTGAATTAAGTAGCCTTCCAACGCTTTATTTCTTATCCATGATCATATACTGTATGTGGGACATTTTTAAACGTAATTCCCCACTGTAGTGTGATTTTTGAAGTGTTTCCTTATCTTACTTTATGTTTAAAAATTAATTAAGTTGAACAATTGAAATACATATTCAGCATGTTTATATTAGGGTTTATGAGCAGTGTTAAAAGAGGATAAATAGATGGAAATACCCTTGCAGTGTATGATTTGCTTTGTACTCTTGATGAGACTTCACATGAATGAATTTGCTGCCTAACTAAATCCATGCAGCAGGGTGAGAATGTTACCCATAGCTACAGGCAGGCATCTAATCTGATCAAGTCTTAATATAAGCCCTACCACATAGCAGCTAATTGCCAGGATTAAAGCACACCAAGACTCAAACTACACTCCTGTGGGTTGGTGGAGAAACAACACTTTCAAACATTCCAGCAATGGTTTCCTTGGCAACGTCCATAACAACAGCTCTGTAAAACTATGAGTTTCTGTTTTCTTAACCCTTCAGGTCATTGACTGAATGAATACTTCCTTCAGGAAATATTGCCGGCAAGTAGATATAGCCAAGTACACTTGAGCTAGCAATCTTTGGTTATTCCACCTTCCCTCCTGTTAAAAAGTATTTTGACGTTTGAGACTAAATGTATTTCCTACACACACACACAAAAAAATGGCGGATGTGCATTAATACCCATGGGTAATACACAAAGTAAATCGCAATAAACCTGTCAATTAAAGTTTGGGCAGTGCAACATTTGGAGAGCAATGCATATTTAACAAAAAAAAAAAGGGAGAGGGATGGGGCCCCAGGAGATGGGGCACGAGAAGCTCCCAAAAAAGGGGTGCACTCGTGTTATTCGCCAAAAATATAAAAGCTATTTGTTTTGATATTTTTGGCAATTACCGTGAGTGCACCCCTTTTTTTTGGAGGTTCTGATGCCCCACCTGTCTCCCTTTTATAGGTATCTCCTGTCCTAGCTAAATTATTATACGATTATACTACACACTATAGCATTGCAGAATATCCTTTTAGGAACAATTTACATGAAAGGGTGTGGGACAAATGGAATCCATCTCATACTAATACCAAGCTTGTTTTGACAACATCCAGCCGAACTCTACTTGGACTACTGAAGAGTGGATGACAGAATATTTGAAGGTCTTAAAGATGAAAACATTCCTATGGCAAAGCAGTTGGAAAGGTGTTGTCTCCCAGAGAGCCTGTGGATTTGGTGCTAATGGAATTCTTTCAACACTTGAAGGAGACATTGCGGTAAACAGTTTCCAGACGACTTGTTATTAAATGTGGGTTCTCACCACATTGGAATCAGACACAAAAAAAAATGTTAGAAGGAGCTCATGCTCTGTGTCAGCCATCTTTAGAACTGCTACAATAGCCATTCATTAATACAAAGGGATTCCACTTTATAGTATATTGCATCCATTCAGAAAATGCAGTGCCATGCACACCTATACTAATCTGTCAAATCTTCTCCACCAAGGTGTGTTAGCCTAAGGCATCTTCCCGTAGAATATCTCACGCTCTGACAAAGGACACCTCTGAAATTTTGGACAGCACCAGAATGTAAGCAAATCCATTATTCCACATAGATTATTTTGTGGTTTCCAGATACATTCATGCTGCTTCATGTCCAAGTAGCTGCAGAGAAATGGTCTGTGCTATTTATTCTGTATCATATTGTTGGATTCTGTTGTGGAGAATATTTCCTACCAGTGTTGTTTTCCCTCTACGTGTAACCCTGGAAAGACATGTTCTTAAATCCATGCACAGACTATATGAATCTCTTAAATTTACAGATATAAAAACGCTAACAATATTTTGAAATGCATGGTATTTTAAGGCGATGGTGGAATATAGTAAATAAAAGGCAATTGCTTGGAAAACTTAAATGTAGTGCTGAAGAAATATTGGGTCCTATTGAATGTATTGTGACGCCATCTTTTCTCTTGCTTGGAAAGATTTCAGCTCCATTGGAGCAAAGAGAAAAAAGAGTCACAGCAGATTATAGATAAGTGGCAGCTGTTATTGTACAGATATAGCCACGCTTATGTTTCTCAATAACAGGTTATCCCACGTCATTCAGACTGTGACCCTCACTGGTAGGACAGAAGAAAGCCAACGCTGACTGCCCACAGCTGCACGTGCATCATGCATCCCCTGGAGTCCCAGTGAAATGCTTTTTACCCGCGGCTCTCTGGAAACTAAGGGGGTCATTCTAAATTCTATATAGTCCAATGCAGCCGTTTGCGCTGTTTTCATGAGAAAATCCCCATTGATTTCAATAAGTATTTTTTGCTGAAAACCGCCAGTACTGCCACACCGGACTATATAGAAGGACTATATAGAATAAGACTGATCAATCGTACATTTCATCAAATTTGCAAAGATTGCTTACGCCCAATACACTAAAATGTGTTATGCTTATTTGTAATCAAAATGCATTGATTTGGCTGCCGATTTCTTCCATGAAATTGGGATTTTTTTTTATTTAAAAAAGTTCTTGTGTTGCTTTCACCTTTTCAGCTTATTAAATGGTCTCTAGTCTTAAAACAGTTTATATTTCTAAATTGACATTAGCAATTTAGATTGTGTGTCATATGTATGTCTCTCTCCAAGTTAATGCAGAGGGGTTCCTACCTCCTAATGCATATAATAATGCCCTCCGCATTGCAATAAAACTATTTCTTTGTGTACAGTACATCTCCTGAGCTACAGACAGGACTAAAAGGCTTTTTGTTTATTTCGAACTTTTTATAACGCTCTACTCAGCAAGAAGCTCAGCACTAAAGCGTGTGTAGGAGCTTGGGGGTGGAGACCCATCCCAGATCTACAACTGAAACCCACCCAAGAACAGCGAGGAGGACCAACACCAGACAGGAACACGAGCGGGAGCAGAAAAGCTGGCTACCAGGGTATTAGGATCTGATTGCCAGGCTTTAAATCAAAGGCCTATATTTAAGTACCTAAAAATGTGAACTTTATTACACCACCCAAGAAGGTCTTCTCATCCCCATGCAGAGTTCAGCACTGGACCTACTGTTTTAGCACTTCAGCTCTGAAATGTGACAGTCAGGAATTTGGCCTTTGTTCAAGATCACACTTTGAACACTTTCGCTATGAAGTTCTTGTCAGAGGATAACCAGGGCAAAATATATGTCAATTGGTGCATATGTTTATTTTCACTTTGTTTTTTTGCAGTTTCATCCTTGAAGTTTTTGATCATTTTACCCTCGAGTGTATTTCAATATTAGACAGTGTTTGAAGCTTGAGTTTTGTTCTTTTATCTAGATAAATAATCCTGATGTGGCAATTTCTAAAAATGTATTTATCACATCCTGAAAATATACATTATTTAGAAATTGTGAATAGTTTCATAATAACACATTTATAGTTTAAGCACCACTTCATTTTCTATCTTTTTTTTTGTAAAACAAAGGGTAATTGCTACATTAAATTCTGTAGAACTATTTACCCATAATGAGCCAACATATTGACAGAGAAATACATTGGGATGTAGAAAACAGTAGTGAATATATATATATGGTGCTGGCAGCGGTTGTGACCATGAAGCTGTTAAAGGCTAGATGTGGGGCAGGAACAGGGCAGAATTGGGGGTAAGTATATACAGAAGCAACCAGACTAATGTTTCCCAGTGCCATGAGGAAAAAAAAGGATTTTACCACGGATCCAGAGGAATGTGACACCCATCGGCAGACAACATACACTTGGTTATCAGACTGCTACCGTTTGCTGCGCTTAGTACAGATGGGCGAATTTTGGGGGCAGATTTGGATCCACAGCAAATCAGTTCATTTGGTCTGAGGATTAATCTCAAAAAGGGCAATTTTGTGGATTTTTTAATTATTATTACCAATACAGCCCTCGGATTCCGCAACCGTGGATGGATTTGCAGAACCCAATCCGTGGATTTCAGCAATCCATTGGTGGATTATTAAGAATCTGCCAACGGATTGCTGAATCCGCGAATTGGATTCTACAAATCCGTCAATGGATTGGATCCAAAGGCGGTTTTGATGAATCCGCGTGGATTAAAACTGACCAAATCCGTCCGCAAAACAGATTTAACACCGCCAAATGGATTTTGTGGGGGGAGAGAAAGGCGAGAAACGGATTTGGGCGGATTCACCAATCTCTAGCGCTTAGTTTGTATTGTATGGTCTGTGTGTACAGATTTCTATAAAAAAACAAAAGGATAAACCCAATAGGTAAATATATCTATAAATAAAAATGAGAATGAATCGTAATATTCTCAATCTATGTTGTGTTACTGTGGTTCTTAAAGCTGTGGCCTTTTAACCCCAGTAGTGGTGTTGTGCGAGTGTGTGCCTATTGGAGGATCGGGTAAGAAGGTGGAAGGGGGAAGAAGTAAAGATGTAGCAGGTGTAATTATTACCAGTGGGTTAACACAGAAAAAAAACAATAAATATTGCCTACAATAAGGAGATAACGCAGCCATAACTATTGATTTCAATGGTTAAATGAGTTAAATCTCGCTGTAAATATCGTGATTGCGTTAATGGGGACAAGTCATCGTTTATGAAGAAACAATAAGAGTGTGTCGTACGAATGAAGGGATCCGAGGGGTTATCAAGATTGCTAGCCAATTTCAATCATTATGTTTACCAAGCAACAAAAAAGATGATAGTGCACTGCTACAAATAGGGCTGGAGGCAGGTAGAAAAAATAAAAAGGCTTTATTGGAGATGCATGATAGCAAAAGCTGAAAAAAAGGTCCTCTAACGCGTTTCACGCCGATATGGCGCTTTATCAACGATTTATTCTTTGATAAAGCACCATGCAGGCGTGAAAATCGTTAGAGGACCTTTTTCTTTAGCTTTTGCTATCATGCATCTTCAATAAAGCATTTTTATTTTTTTCTACCTGCCTCCCGCCCTATTTGTAGCAGTGCACTATCATCTTTTTTGTTTCTTATACTCTCCCATCGGATGGATGCACGCCACTTCGGGGTCCACCGCAGACCGCAGCACACTGTGATATGTGAGTTCTTTCATTTTACTGCAATGGACTGACCTCTTTATGTCTACTGCTTATATGGAGGTATTATAAGTGCTCCAGCCTTTGGACTGTTGGGCTACCGCTCAGACCAGGTTCACAGGGTGAGTTCTCTCATATGTGAGCCCACTTCTGTTTGTCTGGCTGAGTTGGTTACCTTGTCATTCATGGAGTCCTTACATTAGGCTTTATTGTGAGCCATATACCTGCCTCATACTTATTATTCAGTGTTGTTTGGATACTCAAGGTCTTGGACTTAGCTATATTGCTACCATCTATCCGTTTTTTTGAAGCACTAATGCTGAGATTTACTTCTCATTTCTTGCATGATTACCAAGCAGTTGTTGCTTTTTATGTCAACATTATTACCATATGTCCGATATATACCAATATCGTATGCTTGTGTCAATTTCCATTCTCTTCACAACAGTGTAACAATTGTATTCTCATATTTCCGCATATTCTGAATTCCCAGAATTGTTTCAAAGGCAGCTCTACATTACACAGATAGGAGGGAAATATCTGATCTTTCACCAAACACCGACAAGATCAAAGCATTTTTACGGTTCAAGATTACAAAAGGGATACAGGTAGTGGGGAATGTTACTAGGCTGTGCTCACAAAAGACTCATTGCATTGTTGAACGGGTAAAACATGAACTGATATGGTTTACCCTTCATAAGCCCATTATGGGATAAACACCATCCTTTCTGCCTGACAGAGGGGACATCCATTTAAAAGAAATACAAGCATTCTGGCAACAACAACAAGAATGCACACACAGGGCTGTGAATAACTTCTTCAGGGATTCAATGTTGGCATGAACCAGTGTTGGTTATCAGCTTGAAGCGGAGCCAGCCCAGTTACCTCCTAGAAGCTGTTACTTAGCAAACTAATATTATGCATGCTAGCCAAGCCTCAAGCACAACAATCACTCAAACATTTCAACAGGCCAAGCAAAAAGGTACAACGTTATAGGTTTTCACTGGTTTGGGAAGTGCCACTGACAAGCCTAATTAGTCGTCACATGTTTCGTCACATTACTGGAGTGCTGCTGCCTATTACTTTGATGAGATGGGATTGTGAACAGTAGACTATGGTGGCAAAAGTCATCTTTCATTATAGCCAATTAGTTGTATTTCTGCTGTTTAATGAAATAGAGTGTGAAACACAGAGGAGTACATTGATTGCAGGTGTTGTGGAGTATGAACTGTACATTTACGTTAACAGACATAATCACAGCTATCGGGCTATTATAAATCCCCACCCCGCCCCCCTAACGGAATGGAACAAATAGGTAAATGGGAAGGATGTTGATTCCAGGGAATAATCTGATTACCAATTCTTGGAGTCAGGAAGGAATTTATTTTTCCCCTTAGGAGATATCATTGGACAATGTGTCACTGGGGTTTTTGGTTTGCCTTTCTCTGGATCAATATACTGTAAGTTCGGATACAGGATACGAATCTGTCATCTAAATGTAGCATCGGTTGAACTTGATGGACGTATGTCTTTTTTCAACCTCATCTACTATGTAACTATGTAACATTTGGTCACAGCTGTTTCACCGCCGGAATTCGGCCCCAGACGGATCCTCCAGCGCAGCCCATTCGCTGCTGAAATCTCCACCGCCGGCTGCTTCTAAAGGTATGTTTTACAGGTTATGGTAGAAGGTTAATGTTAGATGGTTAGGTAAGGGCAAGGGCTAGGGTAGGAGGTTTTGTGGAAGGAGTTTTAGGCTAACAGGTTAAAGGTTATTAGGGTAGGTGGTAGCATTAGGGGATTTTAGGGTAAGCGGTAGGGTAAGTGGTAAGGTTAGTCTCTTACCTTAGCAGCGAAGAGGTAATTTGGTCACAATCGAACTACTTGTATTATGTTG